>JBAWJQ010003578.1:0-122049 GCA_037783105.1 Bactrocera zonata | reverse complement strand
GCAGTAAAGAGAGTACATTAGTTCATAACGTAGTTGGTCGCAAACAAAGAAATTTAAAGTTGTTTATACTCTGTTGATTGATTAAATAAGTTATTTATCTGTCAGATCATACGGTTTCACCTCCTATGACTTCCGTTCAACATGATATCTTATGATAAAAGGGAGAAATACAATGAAATATCATTACTTAAACTGGAAAAACTAAGGAACTAAAAATATTACTTTGGAAAAATATTTCCAAAATAAGATGTACATTTGGCGATGATGCGGTACTAGGAAGAATTGTTGTTCACACTTTGATGGTCGCTGACGAACTATATTTCAATTTAGTGCTTTTGATCTCACATTCTTACATTCGTTAAGTTTAAGGATAAATTACATAAAATGGCAAACTTAAGAAGTATAGTACGAATAAATATTATGTACAGTACAAATCAAAATTAGGAGTAATTATTATAACTAGTGTAGAGTGGTGATCTCCACATTACCCCCCTTCTAGATTTCTGTGAATTGACTTGCAATACATCTAGAGGGTCTGAGGTTTGGTTAGAATTAACAGCTGGTTCTTCATCTGCTATATTGTAACTTGGCTTGAGGCGGTCGATTGAAATAACGATGTTTTTGCCTTTTATTTCGATTGTAAAATTTTTGTCGTTTTTTGAAATAACTTTATAGGGTCCATCGTATGGTTGTGTCATAGAAGGAGTTACTCGATCGTTGCGTACATATACGTGTGTTGATTGAAATAAATTCTTATTTACGAATGGTGTACTTGGAGAATGCCATGAAGTTTCGACGGGACGAATTTTTTGAAGATGACGTCGTAATTTTTCAACAAAAATTGAGTTCGGCTGCATATTTGGTTTTGTAGTAAAAAACTCGCCAGGTAATCGTGTTGCGGTTCCGAATAACATTTCGGCTGCGGAAGCCTTTAAGTCTTCCTTAACGGCATTTCGTAGTCCTAAAAGAGTAAGTCCTAAATTATCTACCCAAGATTCTTTTCCGGTGGCTAGTATGGCGTTTTTGAATGAACGGTGCCACCTTTCTATCAATCCATTCGTTTGTGGATGATACGGTGATGTACGTTCACGCTGAGTACCTAATGTTAGTAACATTTCTTGAAACATTTTGGATTCGAATTGAGTTCCTTGGTCTGTGATTATCTTCTGAGGTGAGCCATATCGTCCAACCCATTCGTTCAAGAAAGCTCTACATACTGTTTCTGCTTGAATGTCGACAAGAGGTATCGCTTCGGGCCATCTCGAAAAGCGATCGATGAGTGTAAGACAATATTTGAATCCCTGATTAAGAGGTAATGGTCCAATTATATCAACGTGAACAACTTGAAAGCGTTGGTCTGGCATTTCTAAACGTTGTAATGGAGACTTGATGTGGCGTAAAACTTTGCTGCGACTGCAACGGATGCAGGCACGAACAAATGCTTTGCAGTCCTTTCGCATATTTACCCAAACAAAATGTTGAGAAATCATCTTTAGAGTTGCGTTGGCCCCAACGTGAGCGAGGTCGTGAACATTGTGTAGAATCTGCTTACAAATCGTTTGCGGTACGATGGGTCTAACTTGGCTCATTGATACATCGCAAAGTAATGTAGCGTTGCTGCCTTCCAATCTGAAATGTTTAAGTTGTAAAGAGTGTTTTATCTTACCAGTAACAAGTGCTTGAATGTTTGAGTCAGATTTTTGTTCGTTGGCCATATCAGTGTAGTTGATCGATGTTATTGTGTTGATACGCGACAATATATCTGCGGTTTGGTTTTTTGAACCCGGAATGTGACGGATGTCTGTTGTAAACTGACTAATATAGTCAAGTTGTCTAATCTGACGAGGTGAACCTTTGTCGTTTCGCTTATGAAAAGAATAAATTAATGGCTTATGATCCGTATAAATGCATGTTTGATTGCCTTCGATTAGGAATTGAAAATGTTTTATGGCGAGATAGATTGCAAGAAGTTCTCTATCGTAAACTGAGTAATGCTTTTCTGTCTCCGTTAGACGACGTGAAAAATATCCAAGGGGTTCTGGTTCGTTATTTACTAATTGGTGAAGTACAGCTCCTACTGCGACATCGGATGCGTCTGTGAATAAACGGAGTTGAGCACCAACATGAGGGTATGCTAAAGTAGCTGCATCGGCCATATTTTGTTTACAATCTTCAAAAGCGTTGATTGCTTCATCTGTCCAATCGATACGAGTTTTATCATTGCGTTTGTTTCCTTTGATAAGTGTTTGTAAAACGGCTTGACGTTTTGCGGCGTTAGGTAAAAATTTGCGATAGAAATTGATAGATGCTAGGAAACTTTTTAATTCGTTGGCCACTGTAGGTCGTTTAACTTTTAAAATAGCCTCAACTTTTTCTGGTAGCGGGCGAATACCTTTATGCGTAATGCTGTGACCTAAGAATTTTATTTCTTTCTTACCAAATTCACATTTCGATGGATTAATTGTTAGACCAGTTGCGCGGAGTCGTTGGAATATCATGCGTATATGTTTCGCATGTTCCTCCATGTTTGCTGAAGCTATGCATATGTCATCAACATAAGGAAAGGCGAAGTCAAGACCTCGTAAGGCTTCATGTATGAGGCGTTGAAAGGTTTGTGCTGCATTTCGTAGACCAAACGTCATATGAGTAAACTCATATAGACCGAATGGTGTTATTATGGCTGTTTTCTTTATGTCTTCGTAGATCGATCTTGCCAAAAACTGTTTTTCCTCGTAGGATTGTTAAGCAGTCATGAATAAACGGAATAGGATAACGGTCTGGAATGGTGATTTTATTGAGCGCACGGTAATCTCCACATGGTCGCCAATTGCCGTCTGCTTTGCGGACCATGTGAAGCGGACTAGCCCAATTGCTCTTCGAAGGGCGACACACGCCTATTTGCATCAGATATTCGAATTCAGTTCGTGCGGCTTTAAGTTTATTGTGGTCGAGCTTTCGAGCACGAGCTGTAACGGGTTGACCTTGGGTTTCAATTACGTGACATACCTCAGTCTTTACTGGTTTTCGATCTAGATTCATTTCTGTGAGGTCCTTAAATTCCTTGAATAACTTTGCGAATGGACACTGTATGTCGAAAGCTTTTATCTGCATATTCAACTCTTTGTGAATAGTGCAAGGCGCTTCGAGATTTGTCTTGTTGTCGATTAATTTGTTGCGTTTTAGATCGATGATCAAGTCGTAGTGACGAATAAAATCACTGCCAATGATTGATGTATTAACGTCTGCAACCATAAAGTTCCACATGAATTTGCGACGAAGACCAAGATCCACGTGTTGGCGTACTAAACCGTAAGTTTTTATTGGAGTACCGTTGGCTGCGTATAACGTGACGTTTGTTGGGCGAAGAGAATTAAAATTGTTTTTGTTTGGAAGAACACTGTAATCGGCACCAGTGTCTATGAGATATTTTACGTTTGATGACTGGTCTTTGATGAAAAGTTGATTTACTGCTGCGTTGACGTGATTGGCGTCAGCATCGCTGACTGAAACTTCTAGTCATTCATGCTGGGTGTTGGTACTTTGTCGACGTAGACATGGACTACGGCATCGGTTGGCGGAGTCTCCAAAAGTTTGATGGTACCAACATTCTTTTGTATTGCGTGAGGAAGATCTTCGCTCACTCGATTGACTATGTCGTCTAGGAAATCTGCGACTAGTGCGTGAGCGACTGCGTTCTCGTGTGCGCATATTATCAAATTTGCGTTGCAATTCGTTAATCGTATTTGATAGTTGAAAAATCGTGTCTTGTTGAGTCTGAGACGATGTACTGGCGGCGTGATCCGATGATGAACAAATTTGACGCTGGGTTAACGTTTCCATAATAGCGTCGGCAACTGCAATTTGGACATCTATCGTACCTTCGCGTGCGATTACGGATGCTCTTATTAATTCCGGTAAGCGTTGGATCCACATGGCTCTAAGAGTTTCTTCCGAAAAGGAATTTCCTGCCACTCGTCTCATGGCATTAAATAGTTGACTCGGACGTTGATCACCTAGTACCATCTCCTCCAATAATCGTTGAATTTTACGTTGATAACTTTCACCAAAATATTTGAGAAGTTCAGTCTTGAGAAACTCATACATGCCAATGCCTGAGTTGGTAATGCGTTGCGTATTTTCTGCGTTTTTACTGATTTGGCTAATGGTTGGTAGCGTAAGAGGATCTAAAGTAGCCATCACATGGTAATAACGTTGAGCGTCGCTGTTCATGTTGCATGCCTTAAACCAATAGTCCACCGATGTGAACCATGCATCCATATCGTTTGGTGTTATGCGAGGCATCGGAATACGTGCATGTGCTTCAGGTGCAGTATACCGTTGAAGCGGTGCAAACTGTACACATTGATGATCTGGAAACGGGATCGCATCATTTTTACGTTGCTGTGAAAACGGTACTATGTTCGGCTGATGTAAATTCCTATACGGTACTTCGCTGCCCTCTGTCTGCGCTGGCTTCGTCTGACGCGCAGCTTCACTTGCTGCCTCTAAATGTATGACCGTATGACTTTGACTTTCAGGTTGAATGTCATTGGCGCTCCAACTGCTTCCGTAGTGTCTAAATGCTTCTGGGACTACTGGAATTCCATCGCTGCCAGATATGGTTTCGCTTTCCACAGGTTGAAGGTGTTCGTCCATTTTGAATAAGCGCGGGGTTTAGAAAAATATCAAAAAATTTTTCTCTTCTGACACCAATTTGGCGATGATGCGGTACTAGGAAGAATTGTTGTTCACACTTTGATGGTCGCTGACGAACTATATTTCAATTTAGTGCTTTTGATCTCACATTCTTACATTCGTTAAGTTTAAGGATAAATTACATAAAATGGCAAACTTAAGAAGTATAGTACGAATAAATATTATGTACAGTACAAATCAAAATTAGGAGTAATTATTATAACTAGTGTAGAGTGGTGATCTCCACATACATCTCTCAGAGACTCAAAGAGGGAAAACACCCAGATAACTTATATTTTCATTACAAGATCACACAATTTGGCCAACATTTACAGTTAAAGATCATAGGGGATATCAAAATGCATGGAAATCACAGTTTTACATATATAGAGACTATCTTTAATAATTGTATTAACTTTTCCACACTATTTAATGCTGATAGCTTACATACTACATACTGGCCGACAAGGTAAATTATTATACATACTTATACATATAACACATGGGATTTTGAATCGCGTCTAGTTTTAAACATTTTCTGCTTTAAGGGGTTACATGGGTTTCCTCGGGTAAAAAGTAGCCTTTTTTTCAACAATTTTTTCTCATATAAAAATGAAGTATTTAACTAGAATTTTTTATTGTTACAAACATACACAATTAATAAGGAAATTATGAAATTTTTTGAAAAATATATTTTAAACTCGACAAAAAAAAAAAAGTCTTTTAGTTAAAACCTTAACTTAGAACTTGTTCGAAGGAACAAAAAATACTGATAATTGGATTTTTGCCAGACATTGTTTTCAAAAAAATCCAGTAAAAATTTCGCAACATTTTTTTTTTCAAATAGTTGTAATTGTAAAAAATCTTTCTTCCAAGACTTTCGAAATTATATCTTAAAGACCTGTGTAAAATTTCATGAAGATTTGTCAACCGACTTCAAATACACAGTTTCGAGAAAAACGCGTTTAAAGATGGGGCACTTAGCCTAGCTAGCCTCGAGCCCACACATTCTAAAGTCTGTATCTCCGAAACTATTGCTCGGATCAACTTGAAAGTATTCTAGAGTTTTGTGGATGTTAATAGTAGTAACCAACATATGTCCAATATTAGACGAACACTTAATTTTGATAGTGACCCATATATACGGTATAAAGCCACCCGGAAGTTTAAAGTTTTTATAATAAGGGGCTATCCAGTGTGACACTTTCAAAAAAAAATTTGTTTATTTGGATTTTCGGTAGCATATATTTTCATAAATATCCTGTGAAATCGGCAAGGTCTTATCTTGAATAGTTTTTGAATGGCAGTGTTCCAAAAAGCGCCCGCTCGGAGGTGCAAACATATACTCGTAGTATAAGTGAAATTTTAAACGCGTTTTTCTCGAAACGACATTTTTTAAAATTGCTGGCATCATAACTCAAAGAGAAACTGACCGATCGACTTCAAATTAAAACTGATTATTTTTGAATACATTTACTGTAAAATGACCTACGATCTTCTTGACTGGTTGAAAATTGTCAATTTGGCATTAAAAACGAACATTTTTTACTTAAAAAAATGATTTTTTTCGAAATTACGCAATTTTTTTAGTTTTTGACATTTTTTAAAGATCGTAGGTCACTGTGTTGAAAATATCTTTAAGTTCAATAAACTTTTCAAATTTTTTTGTTTTAGCTACTCATTCAGCCGGAATCATGCCAGCAGTTGGGGCACTTTTTTTTTTGGCACCTCCGAATACAGCCCATAACTCCGTTATTTTTCAACATTTTCGTAAAAAAGAAATCGTAAAACATAGCTGAAAATATACCTTATTACGTTTAAAGAAGTTCGAAATACTCAATTGCGTCCTTTCTCTTAAAAAATTCACGAAAATTGCCTAATTTTTTATGCGTCACACTGGCATAGCCCCTTAACTAGTATGGAAGACAGAATTAGTATTGGTCCGATTTTATCCATTTTTGACATCGGGACACAATATTGTTAAGGAGTCTCTCCTCTATGAATTTCATGAAAACAACTCGCATATTTGTGGACATATACCCCATATACCCCGTAAATAAACCGGAAGTTTGAAAATCTTTATAAGACACATAAGGGGTTAGAGTATATTGACTCGATTTTACCACTTTTTGAGTTTAAATAATAAATTTTATAGATTAATTGATATTTTCGGAGAGCCATACGTACTGTGGTCAAATTTATGAGGACATGGGGATTTTATTGATCTTTACACTTGAGATGGTATACCATAAAGGCGTTGATTGAACAAGTTTTTATCCCGATAGTGATAGAAATAGGTAAGTTTTTGAAGCTGAAGTTTTGTATGTGGCGAAATTATAAAATATTCGGTTACACCCGAAACTTTCTTCTTGGTAAAACATAATTATAAACAGCTTGACTTAGCTCTTTCGTTTTTTCGAAATATAAAAATATGAAATAGCTGGTGGATTTCCCACATTTTTGCGTGTTAAGTAAAGGCCGTTGACCGAACTGCCATAAAATCGAGAGTTTTTAGAAGCGTCTAAAATTTGTATTATTCAATATCAAAGCAAAAAGAAAAATACGGTAAATGCAAAGTACGCAACTGAGTTTTCACACAATAGTATGTAAAGAATTGATTGATAGTTGCACCCACAAACACAACCGCAATTGAAAACACGGTCTGATATACTCGCACACTGTTTTAATTTACTACAACCACAATATTCACATATGCGCACAGAGTACGCGCTGATCGTATCAACAAATATACAATATTTCTACCAAAACTGTTATTGTTAATGGATTAATTAAGCTTCATGGCTATTTCACGTATGGTACGCAACAGGTATAAAAGCGAGAGTTACGCAACCGAAAGACATCAATCAGCTAACAACGCTCAAAAGTCAAAAATCGTTCTTTCTTACGAACTCAAAAAACAAAAACTAACAAAATGTACAAATTGGTAAGTTTACTTCTTCTTACCCTATATTAAGATCACTTATAGAGTAACAAATTTTAACAATTTATTTCCACCTTCCAATAGTTTGTCCTTGCTGCCCTCGTCGCTGTTGCCGCCGCCGCCCCAAGCCACTTGTATGAGAGCCCCGTTGTGTACTCGGCTCCAGCCGCTGTTGCCTACCAAGAACCCGTTTTGGCTAAAGTTGGCTCCGTGGTGAAGAGCATTCCCACCGCTGTCTCCCATCAAAGCCAGTCGATCGTGCACAGCTCAGCTCATGTTGTGGAGGATGTGGTGGCACCCGTTGTGAAGACCAGCTATGTCTCCGCTCCTGTTGTGAAGACCATCCACTCTGCTCCCCTGGTGCACACTTCATATGTTGCTGCCGCTCCAGTCGTCAAATCCTACGCCGCTGCTCCAGTTGTGCACAGTTATGCTGCGCCCTTGGCTTATGACACTCACTATTCGTCTTGGTAAACGGACGACGAAGGAGAACAGAAATGGACAAAAGATTTTGTACTCTGATTTTGTGATATAACGAATAACTTAACTATATAGAATAATTAGATAATAACGTTGTTGACTTTTAAATCAGCGAATTGTTAATAAATTATTTTACTTAAAAACAAAAAGAAATTATACAATTTATTTATAAACGCAGTTATCATGTACGAGTAAGTCCAAACACTTACCTCAATAAGCAATATGTTTAAGCAAAAATCTCATGTGGAAAGTGACAAAAAATTTCCGCGATTTTGAACGTTGACTAGTTAAAAATTTGAGACTTCTATATGAAATTAGTATAAGTACTACTTGGGAAAAAATATTCCGTAAAGACAAAATTTGTTTAAAGTATAACCAGCTCTGAAAAATTTTAAAACACTGTCAAATGAGCCGGTGTGATTTCCGCTCATTTCTAGAGTAAGCCTTTAATATCGAAAAAAAGTTAGGAGAGTGAATCCTGTTCAAATATTTGATTAGGAAATATTTTCAAATATCAAAGTGTTCCTCTTGCTCAATCAGTCACCTCGTTCAAATACTTTGAATATTCTAAATATCAATTAAATGGAAATGATGAACTAGGTCTAAGTCTACGTGATAAGTTGATAGGGACTACTTTGATTAAAAAAATATATATTAAAAATGTAAAAAACAAAAAAAAAGTTTTTTTAGATTTCAAAAGACAAATAAAAATATATTAAAAAATTGAAATGATTGAATTTTGTTGTCGCATAAAAAAAAATTTCCTAAAAAGTGGAAAAATGTATGCGTTCACATGAGAGTTACCCTTATAAAACCAACCGGAAATCCATATATTATGTACATGAGTGCTAAGGAAAAGCACAAGAATACGCCGTTATTAAAATAAGACTTTTTCTGATTTTATCTACGACAACCCACCCACTGACCGATATATGGGGTATAAAGCCAGTCTGAAGTTAGAAAATCTTATTGTAAGGTATATGGGAAGTAGAGGAAATTCTGAACCGATTTTATCCCGTTTTGGAACAAGTGCGCAATATAATGAGGGACTGTTTCACCTGAATATCATTAAAGCATCTTCAACTAAAAGTGGGCGGTGCCAAATCAATTGTCTAATTTTGACATTGGCTCATAAGGAGATAATTTGTGACGTCTTGGGTGTAAAATTAATGTCTCTGACAGTTTTCAGGGCGCTGATCAACGCATTGCATTGATCCGTTGTGCTTCTGAGCACCGTAGAATTAAACTGTTTGACAGTAGGAAAATCGTTTATTTAGGTATATTATAGCTAGTGGAAGTATTTACCCGATTTTATTTATTTTTGACGCAAGGATGGCTGTTTTCATAAAAACATTGCAAATTGCAAATTTAAATCTCACAGATTTTTCGATAGTTCGTCATACGTATAGAGGACACCATATTCGGTATTTGGTCGATTGAACCGTAATGGTCCGATTGTTTTATATTTTTATATGCTGAACTTGGTATATTAGGTTTGTCACGGTGATAACAAATACCCAGTAGGAAACGTCGGAGATCCTATAAAATATATACTTTATCAGCATGACGAGCTGAGTCAATTTAGCCATGTCCATCTGTCCGTCAGTCTGTCTGTCGCTCTGTCTGTCCATATACATATATGTGAAACCAATATATCATAGTCATTCAGTTTTTGAGATATCGGTTTGAAATTTTGCACACGTCCTTCTCTCACCAAAAAGCTGTTCGAAGAATCAAGTACTTGCATGGCAAACTTTTTTATTTGACGCGGTATTTTCAAAAACTTTGGTATAGTTTATTTCCTAAAAAAATAATACAACATTGGAAGAAATTGTTCAGATCGAAAAACTAAAGCATATAGCTAGCATACAAAGTGGCCGATCAAAATCAAATTTTTGTAAGAAATCTTTAGTATTTTTGAAGATATTTTCTTGTCGGACTTAATATGACATACCACTATTTTACAAAGGTTGTATGTCCATGTGTTCCATGGCGCTTGGTTGGGAGACTGTAAAATGAAGGAATCAGATGGAATTTAAAATTGTTATGTATGGGAAGTTATTATGGCCCAATAACATCGCTTCAATACATTTTTGATGATAATACCCAATTTAGATATTTAACGGGACTTGTTTTCGTTATTTTTTTATATTCAGTGGTTGGGAGAATAATGTGTGTTTCCTCATTACGTTTTTATTAATTATACGAAAATGTTGGGGTATATCTTGGTTCTCAATGTATTACTCTAATATTTTGAACTTTGTGTCAATGAATGTGGAATCCGGCAAATATTCTAAATATAGTTCAAAATTTAACTGTGTGCCCCAAATCACTCAGCGATCAATGGTACACAGATAAGGCTTTGATTTAGAATCGATAATATTGTCGGAGAGGTAAATGGCCGAATAAATCATTTTGCATCTAACTAACTACTAAGAATCAATTATGGAAATTGCAGAAAATTTTACCTGTTTATCTAAGCCAGACTAAAAATGGCACAATACAAGTCATACCGGAGTTTGCATATTTATCTCTAACCTTCCAGCTGACGTAAATGCAGCGCATATTTGTACGTAGACATGTGAGCATAGAAATACTAGAAATCATATTTCCTCAATGGTAATAAGCTGATAACAACATTGTCCC
Organism: Bactrocera zonata; assembly: GCA_037783105.1. NCBI lineage: Eukaryota > Metazoa > Arthropoda > Insecta > Diptera > Tephritidae > Bactrocera > Bactrocera zonata. Next base: position 111,287 of record JBAWJQ010003578.1, on the reverse strand, counting down.
ATTAACACCACCTAAACTGGTTCAGAACACGGCTCTAATTGCTTTGGCGCAAACGCACAACTTAGGCGTACACACACACATCCGTTTATAATGCATACAAAAGCCATTATATACTTAGAATTCTGTGTACGCATATGCATAACTGCAAGCACGCATGCACCGCAGCTCATTGAACACCTGACAAGGCCGTCACCGTCGGCAGCGCAGCTTCTGGACTGAGTTGCAATCAATGCACCGCTTATTGGCTGTCAACGCATGCGCATTGCATTTACATTAGCGTTACGTGGGCGCCTAACGGTATAAATACTACATTCGATTTCAAGAACGGTATCAGTTCTTTAACGCACTCAGTCAATACAGACCTTCAAACAACAAACAAAAAACTTTTAAAATGTTCAAGTTGGTAAGTAGTCACACACACACATCCAAAGCAAAGTAATATCTTTACATTTATATTTCCTACTTGACAGGTGGTATTGTCTGCTCTCCTGGCCGTAGCTGCTGCTCGCCCCAGTCTCATCGGATCCCACTCAGCGCTGCAATTGGCACCTGCCGCCACCATTGCCGTGCAAGAGCCTGTGCTCACCAGAGTGGGCTCCGTGGTGAAGAGCATCCCCACTGCTGTCTCCCACCAGAGCTCGACCATTGTGCACAGCTCTGCGCATGTGGTTGAGGATATTGTTGCACCTGCTTTGAGGACTAGCGTTGTGGCCGCTCCAGCGTTGGTACAGTCTGTTGCCGCTGCTCCAGCGGTGGTACAAACCGTTGCCGCTGCTCCAACGGTGGTACAGTCTGTTGCCGCTGCTCCAGTGCTGCACTCAGCTGCCGTACAAACTGTTGCCGCTGCTCCATTGTTGCAACACGCTCCAGCTGCTCACTTATCAGCACCTCTGACTGATTTGCATGCTGCATCTCCCCTCGCTCATGGCTTGTGGTAAACGCATTGAAATATGGACGATTTAGTTGGACTGCCTGTTTATTAGTAAATTTATCATTTTTGATTTCTTCAAAATTTTCATTTCCTCATTATTACACATTTCTTTCGAAGCATTTACATATTAGTGAATTGTTGAAATTATAGACAAATAAACAAAATTGCAATATATTAAAATGTAATTTATTTCGTTTAAACCTCAATATACATAGTCTTTACATTTTTTACTAGCTGCTCGGGTACGTAGCTGTCTCGTTACATCTGTACTTTACCTTTATGTTTAAAAAACTAAAGTTTGAGATTTTTTCTGTGAATAGACAGAAGATTCTGCCGATCACAAATTAAGCCTGCCGTACCAGCAGTCCTCTTTTGCCCTCCAAAACGAACATACTTAAATCATCTGCCTAATGTTGCAAGCAAAGAAGTGAAGCATATGGGTCTGGTAGTAAACGAGGGCAAGACGAACTATCTCCTGTCATCAAACAAACAGTCGTCGACGTAAAGGGTGATTTTTTTGAGGTTAGGATTTTCATGCAGTAGTATTTGACAGATCACGTGGGATGTCAGACATGGTGTCAAAGAGAAAGATGCTCAGTATGCTTTGACATTTCATCATGAATAGACTTACTAACGAGCAACGCTTGCAAATCATTGAATTTTATTACCAAAATCAGTGTTCGGTTCGAAATGTGTTTCGCGTCCGTGTCCGATGAGCGATGAGGCTCATTTCTGGTTGAATGGCTACGTAAATAAGCAAAATTGCCGCATTTGGGGTGAAGAGCAACCAGAAGCCGTTCAAGAACTGCCCATGCATCCCGAAAAATGCACTGTTTGGTGTGGTTTGTACGCTGGTGGAATCATTGGACCGTATTTTTTCAAAGATGCTGTTGGACGCAACGTTACGGTGAATGGCGATCGCTATCGTTCGATGCTAACAAACTTTTTGTTGCCAAAAATGGAAGAACTGAACTTGGTTGACATGTGGTTTCAACAAGATGGCGCTACATGCCACACAGCTCGCGATTCTATGGCCATTTTGAGGGAAAACTTCGGACAACAATTCATCTCAAGAAATGGACCCGTAAGTTGGCCACCAAGATCATGCGATTTAACGCCTTTAGACTATTTTTTGTGGGGCTACGTCAAGTCTAAAGTCTACAGAAATAAGCCAGCAACTATTCCAGCTTTGGAAGACAACATTTCCGAAGAAATTCGGGCTATTCCGGCCGAAATGCTCGAAAAAGTTGCCCAAAATTGGACTTTCCGAATGGACCACCTAAGACGCAGCCGCGGTCAACATTTAAATGAAATTATCTTCAAAAAGTAAATGTCATGAACCAATCTAACGTTTCAAATAAAGAACCGATGAGATTTTGCAAATTTTATGCGTTTTTTTTTTAAAAAAGTTATCAAGCTCTTAAAAAATCACCCTTTAGCTCCCACGGCACTGTTGACGGTCATAACTTCTAAGTCGTAGAAAGTTTCGTCTATCTTAAAACCAGCATTAACACCAACAACAACGTTAGATTCGAAATACAACGAGCAATAACTCTTTCCAACAGGAGCTACTTCGGACTGAGTTGGCAATTAAAAAGTAAATTCCTTTTTCGACGATCAAATTCTACAAGTCACTCATCATGCCCGTCCTGCTGAATGATGCAGAGGCATGAGACGTTATGAGTTTTCGAGAGAAAAATATTCTGCGAAAGATTTATGGTCCTTTACGCGTTGGTCACGGCGAATACCGCAGTCAATGGACCGATGAGCTGTACAAGATACATTTACGACGACTTTGACATAGTTCAAAGAATTAAGAGGCAGCGGCTAGACTGGCTAGGTCATGTCGTCCGAATAGATGTAAACATTCCAGCACTGAAAGTATTCGACGCAGTACTCGCCGGAGGAAGAAGAAGACTTCCACTCCGTTGGAAAGACCACATGGAGAAGGACCTTGCTACATGTGAAATCTCCGATTGGGAAAACGACTGGCGTGCCGTTGTAAACTCGGCTATAACCGCTTAAGCGGTGTCTGCACCAATACAGAACAAGAAGAATGTCGCAATCTGGCAACTATCAACTTTATCGTAAAGTTTGACATTTTTGATGATATACAAATTGTGTAACTAACGATATTCACCTCGGCTAAAAAATGAAACTAAATTGCAAACATTTTCGGGCGAATATTTTTTACCATTTTCGACATGGATTGTCTCAGCAACAGTGCACCGATAAATTCTCAATGGAACTCAACTATTTGTTTGTGAGTTGTCTTTCAACAGATCAGGAAAATGAACCGCCAAACGCTGATTACTCCTCACTAAAACAATTCGAGCTCTATCTCATACATCGACTGAAACAACTACATACATTTTGGAGCACTCACGACAAAGATTTGATCCACTGCATAGTCCTGAATATGCACCGGATAACTTCTTTTTATTCCCGTTCGTAAAAAGTAAAATAAGAAGTCAATGTTTTTCGACACCTGATGAGGCGATGTGTTCAAAATCCTCGTGTTCAAAATCCATGTTTTTTTAGTTTATTTAAGAACTCATTTAACCCATTTTAAACACAATCTACAGTGTAACTCTATTTCCATAGTGGTATATGGCATACGAGGTTTGACAAATAAGTAATGAGACTGATTTTATTTCCGCGCTTGTGGTAAACCTGCGACCTTGAAATTCCCTTTCTCTTTTACCGGCATCCCTCCCCTCTCTATTGATATATACACCATCGCTCTGGTTTGTTTAGTTCGCCTGCTGCGTCAAGTTGAGTAGACGTGTGTTTGTAGTGCTCGTCACGAAAATGGAAAAACGAAATCAAGAGCAACGCGTCGCGATAAAATTTTGCGACAGATTGGGCGAAACAGCTTCGGAAACGTACGCTAAAATTGTAAGAGTGTATAGTGATAGTGCCCTTAGTCGTGTCCAGGTGTTAAGATAGCACAAAGAGTTTAAGGAGGGGCGTGAATGCGAGGAAGACGAGGCGTGGAGTGGGAGACCAGTCGAGGTGCGGACTGACGCGAATGAGCAGTGTGTTCGAAAAAAAACTGTGAATCAAGTCTACTATTGCCAAGTACTCGAAAGAAAAATACACGTTTTTATGGAATCAGTCTCATTACTTAATTGTCATACCTCGTAAAGTCAAACGAAAGTTTCGGAATTAATATGAAAGATAAATGAAGGATTGGATAGGCATAATTATAAGAAAAAGAAGCACTCTGATTTCGACAAAGTTATCTTAGGTATTAACTAATATTTTCGGTATAAAGTTAGCCATAGGCATCGATGTTCTCATATTCGGTATACAACCAGCGAAATATTTATAAAACCAACATATAATTTCACGTTTTTCTATGTTACTGTCACAGACTTGACTTCATGTCAATTATTAAATAAATATAATATTAATTATTATTAAAAAGTAATTTAAGACGCCAGTTAGTTACAAAAAATCTTTAAAAACCGTAAAGAATGTCTCGTGGAGAAGCTTTGACAGAAGAAGAGAAAGAAGGTTTGTCGAACCGAGGAATATATTTTACAATTAAGGAAGAATTATGGAAAAAACGGAAAGAAGTGGTAAGCGTCCAAAAGTAAACGAAAGGCAAAAAGGTAGCATGAAACAGATTATTACGCAGATGTGAGACAAAAAAAATAAAAGTTAACTTGGAGATAGGAATACGACGAATGCAACTAATTCTTAGATAATAATTAAGTAAGTTTAAGAAGTTTTCCACCATTTTAGATGAGAAGTGTCCCCGTTCAAATGATTTTTTTTTCTGTAAAACGTTATTCCGATATTTCTGTCGATATACATACATACATACTTATATTATTGTATATTAAAAAATTGGAGTGGAATTTAAAATCATGTTTTAGAAGATATAGGCTGGAGTATAGTTCAATATCCTATAGTTTCAAACGGTTATATAATGTAAGGCTGAAATAAGAATATCAATCCACCAAACTTGCTTAAAATCGAGTCAAGTAGCTGTTAGATATGGCATTCATCGAAAAATGGGCGGTTCAACCCCTTTGCCCAAGTTGTAATGTTCTATATCTATGATATCTCGAATTGTTACACTCTGCGCTATATGTTACGAAAGTTCAAAAATAGTTTTTGCTTTTTTAAATTTGTATCTACAGAGAAACTATAACATTAACACAAGGTAGGTGCTCTAATACGCTTTATGACAAATATATACAATATTTAACAAGTTCTACCCGGCGTGGTACACCACCGGTGGTACACAGGCACTTCGTTTTTCTGGCGGCGTGTACCACCGGTGGTATACAAATGTTTATACTTTTAATTCAAAAACCATACTAGAAAGAGACCTACATAATTCCAGGAACGAACAACTTGGATTATCGTGCACGCGAACACGCAAAAAATGCCCCGGGCAGAACGTGTTAATGGGACAACATAGACAGGTAGACAACATGTTAGTATGTTAGGCTAAGCTGAGGGTTTGTATGATAGATTCAAAACTTTCGAATAGGAATGATTTCGGCATTTGGTACAATATTATTAATCCCTTATTTGGAATCTGGTAGGCTAGTTAGAGGAAGGCACTTAACCTGAACGATTATGTTTTGTAATTCGAACAACCTTCAGAAGACATGTTGGATAATTTTAGCGTAAATTGTATTATTAAGAAACTTGATTCAAGTAATTTCGTGTGTTAATATTGATAAGCAAAAAGATATCTGCAAAACTATAAGGCCGCAAAATGAAATTGTTCGAAGTAGCTGACATTCTAAAAATATCAAAAGAACTTATTGAATGAGTTGGTCATAAAAATCAATGAAATCGGTATGAGTTAGGCATCGAACTGCTCACGTATTCTCCGAATTTGGTCGCCGTCGGCTTTTGTAGTTATTAAATTTAATAAAAAAAAAGTCTGGAAAAAATGTTTAGAGGCCAGACAAAATATTAAAGAAATGGTCCAATCATACTGCCAAAATGTTTGTATCTTTAAGACAAAGGGAGTTTTTAAACAACAAGTAAATACACTTGCGACCCTGGCATCTTAATAACGACGATTATGCTTCCATTCGATCTACCGCTCAGCATACGAATATTTCTCATGCGACTATGAAAGTGGATGTGAGTTGAATGCCAAACAACTTTCGTCGTTGATAATGACTAAATAACTGTATTAAGATGATTAAGTAATCGTTTGTGGTAACTACTTTGCCAGCAACTCCTCACTTCAATTAGCAAGTTACCTTGAAATTGAAGCAGTTGAGGATTGTTCATACTGTCTTCGTACGGTATCCGATGAAAAATTATATTTAAGGCAAATTTCGTAAATATGAATATGCAAACAAATACCGCTCAGATATGTTTACATATGTAAAGATAAGTACACATATGGTTCCTACTTTCGACGAGACACTTCAGTAAAACTCCGTTTGCTTTGATTCTCAAAACTTTATTTACTTAACTAAACAATCACAAAATTCTCAATTTCACCGTCCAACTCTGGTCTATAATTCAATCCGTTATCTATTCGTCATCCATTCATTTTGTTTCTGCTTACCACAAACCGTGAGCGGTGTAAGTGAGTGGGGAGGAAGCGGCAACGGCAGCCGGGGCAGCAACCACAGCAGCGCCATAGGTGGTGTGCACCAAAGGAGCGGAGTGGACAACTGGTGCAGCAGCAGCGTAGGTGTGGTGTACAACTGGAGCAGCTGCGGCATAGGTCTGGTGTACAACTGGAGCAGCAGCCACAGTCTTCACAACTGGAGCGGCGGCCACAACTGGAGCAGCGGCAACAACGGGTGCGGAGTAGGTAGTCTTAACGGCAGGAGCCACAACATCCTCAACAGCGACCGCCGAGCTGTGCACAACGGTGGAGCTCTGGTGGGAGACAGCGGTTGGTACGCTCTTCACCACAGAGCCGACTTTGGCGAGCACTGGCTCCTGCACGGCCACGGTGGCGGCGGGCGCAGAGTAGACCACGGGTGTTTCGACGACATGGGGAGCAGCAGCAGCTACGGCGAGGAGAGCAGACAATACCACCTGCGAAAGTAGAAGGATAAATGTTTTATGTTAATTTTTTGGAATTTTATTTGAGCTTTAAATTTATGGCTTCTTGTCAAAAACTCACCAACTTGAACATTTTGATTTTTGGGTTTGTTTCTTGTAGGTCTGTATTGACTGTGAGAAAGTTGTTGCGAGAACTGTTGCCAAAAATGTCAACGCGATGCCTTTTTATACGAAATGCGAGCTTTAAGAAATATATTTACATACACTTATCCATATTCATCAAAGTACTTGTTTTGGGGATTAATTTCATTTTTTTGACAATATTCGATATTGAAAAAGTATTCGTCAATTGAAAAGCACACTTGAAGTCTAATTGTGCTCGCCATTACTTACGGCCTTCAAACCAGATCAAGTTGAAATCGATTCGGTGTGTTTGTATGCTTGGAGCAATTGAGATAATAATGAACTTATCGATACGCTTTGATACGGTGTTGTTTTTGCTAGTTTTATATATTTTTCTGTACTTTAAATATTAGTTTTTTTGTTGTAGGTGTCTTTTCAAGCGCGTGTCAAGGCACACACCCTCACTTACATACATTACTTTTCAAACACACTCTCCCCCTCACGAACACTTCACAACTGTAAAGCCACTAACTTGTTTACAGTTTTTCCTTTCATTCGCAACATAAATCTGGTAAAAGCCCTTCTAATGAACTCTGTTGCAGAACGCATGAACTTGCGTCACTCAGCAGACCAACAGAGTTGTAAATGAATATTGTTGCGCATGCGCGGCCACCTTGAACCTTACACGACCTGATGCAGTTCACTGCGTGATACTATTTTTAAACTATTAATGTAGCATGCACCAAGCTGCAGCTATTGTTGAGATATACCAAAATTGGCTGGCATTATGAGTCTGGAATTTCTGTAAAGTCATTTGAAGCTATAGGGCCAACACAGATCTTGTAGCCAACCACAAAAGGCGACTCAAATGCAACAGGTTGCAGCAGTAATTATCGCCCTTTTCAATGGCTTTCAGATAGAAACCATTTGAGTACAAAACGAAATGAAAATGTATGAAATTAATATCCATAGTTTCTCTAAGAGCCACCAGGCAGTAATCAGTTAGTATACTTATGTCTGGTGGCGACACACGCCCACAGGATAGGGCTGACTGCAGGAAATGTGTAGAGTAGGGCACTTGTCCCGCGTTGGCAAAACTAGGCTGTAAGCATCTGGCGTCTCCATGGTATGATACACTGGAGGTGATATCGATAGTGAGGCCACAGAGTCTGTTAAAATTCGCGTCAAAAGCAGAAATTTGTCCTTTGCATTAGAAATAAAATAAAATTAATTGTAAATATGAATGAATCTACATATTTTCCAATTTTTATCAATTCGCTTTGATTCACTCTTTTCAAGAAATTGAACGAGAGTTTGCAAGCTCCTCGAAGAGTTTTTTTATCGGTAAAAGTCTATAGAATAAATTTAAGGTTCGCATTGGTCAATTCGCAGACGGTCAACAGCGAACTCAAACATAATACTAAAATCAATTACGATCACAGTTCTGTTACGTTGGTTGACTTTTATATTTCGGGATTGGGAAACCATAGTCTTACAATCAGGAAACTTATAACTTTATCATAAAGTTTGACCTTTTTATTATTATTAAAACTCAGAACGTTTTGACTTACGAGCTCTATTTGTGTTGTTTACAGTAACTTGAAATTTTAACCTCAGGCAGAAATTCAAATTAAATCGCGAATATTTTTGGGCGATTATTTTTTTACAATTTTCGATGTGTTTAATTAGCAACGGAGCATCGAAGAACTAAATTAAATTTTTGACGATGAGGATTTGTGTAAATGGGTGGTATAACGAATTCAATCGAGGTCTTCGATAAATCCAAGACAAATTTTGAGAAAATTATTCAAAATCAGTTATAGCTCCAGAAAATATTGATGCTGTGCTCAAACTAATATTGACAGAGCCTCATATGACCTACAACTAACGGATGATTTTTTTAGACAGATCACGTGAGAGTCGTGTCAAACTGTCTTGTTATTTTCACGCCTCAACAACGTCCACAAATCGTTCAACCGACTATTTGATGCCTGAAATATAAGCTTGTGATCTCGACGACATTTAGTTTAGACAACATGGCATCACTTCCCACACATCGCACCAATCAATGGAATTATTGAGAGAACACTTCGGTAAGCAGATAATTTAAGTTTTTGGGCAAGTCGTTTGCTACCAAGATCGTGAGATATCACCTAAAGTCTATGCGGACAATCCTTCTTCGATTCAGGCCTTGGAGCAAAACATCACTCGTATCATTTACCAATTACCAGTAGAAATACTCGAACGAGTCTTCAAAAATTGGACTAATCGTATGGGTTTGAAAGAAATAATCTTAAAAAATAAATACCTATGTTCTTTTGAAGGATAATAAACATTCCCCATTAATTTTAAACTTTCTGGGTTTTTTCTTAAAAAAAAAAGTAGGGAACCTCGAAATGGACCATTTAGTCTATGCATTCAGAACGCATGTTTTGGAGATACGCAAATCAGAATGGCAGAATGTGCTTTGAGAATTTGTGCAAACGCGTCCAAAAGTGTATAGATTTTAATGAAGAATGATTTGAAAAAGAACAAAACAATTTTCGGTGTTTGATATTTCTTTTCGTTCTCTAATCCCATAATATTAAAGGTAAGTACAACTGACGAAATCGCACACCAAATCACGAGTGAACATCCACCCTGAAGTTTGAAAGAGCATTTTTGGATAAAAGAGCAAGAGTCAGAGCTTTTTATTCTGACAATGGTCTAGTAGTTACGGTTTTAAAAGCCCATCTCTTCAGTGGATACGCGACACTTGCTTCATATTTCGTCATTATCTCCTAAAAATTTCTAAAGTGTCACTGACAGCTGTGGAAATAGACCTCGGCAAATAAATGGCTTTATTATTATAATCGTTTTGATATCCATATAATTATAACGAAGGAAATACTTTATACTAGGGTTAGAGCGGTATCTGGGTGCAAAACTATATATCGGAAGTACACAAAATTCTAATTGGCATTCGTTAAAGTAGACTGTATGAACATGAAGGTAATATTACGTGGGCTGATATATATATTTCTGGCCTAATAATGAAAATAGGCATATTTATCAACGAAAATGTTTTTTTTTCGTTGGATTTGGCTTGTCTTGGAAGACCCACACGGTCGATTGCTGTTTTGTTTCGGGCTCATACGCATAGATTCATGATTCGTCACCTGTGACGATCTTATAAACGTCTTTTGAAGCACCGCGATCGTATTTTTTCAGCATTTCTTTACTCCAATCCACACGAGCCTTTTTTTGAGCGATTGCCAAATTGTGCGGGATCCAACGAGAACAAACCTTTTTACGGCCAGGTGTTCATGCAATATCGAATGTATGCTGATGGGAGAAATGCATAGGCATGCCTCTATCTTTGAGCGAGCGTCGGACACGATTGAATTCGTTGTAACAGTTTTTCACAGTGCTATAGGATGGTGCTTCATAGCCATACAAAGATTTTAGTTCATCGATGCACTCTTGTCGTGATAATCCACGTCGAAAGTTGTGAAAAATGATCGCACGAAAATGTTCACGAGTTAATTCCATTTTTTGGCCGAGATGAATTTTTTAATTCCCTGTAAATAAAACAGTTCACGATTAAATGACAAAACGTTCTAAGTGATGTTGTGCTAAAAAATGTCAAACTTTCCAATGGAAATGTCAGATTGCACCTGGCAACACTTAGTGTTGCCTAGTCCAGAAATATATACAGCAACCTACGTAATATTAACAGGTCACAGGTCACGGGCACCCGCCCGCAGGGGCTGACAGAACAAGAATACTGTCGGAAATGTCTAGAGCAGGGCACCAGGGAAACAATGTCCCGTCTCTTGTGCAAATGTTTCGCATTGGCAAGACTAGGCTGTAAGCATCTGGGGTCCCCATGGTATGATACACTGGACGAGTAATCGATAGTTAGGCCGTGACTCCTCTTGGACTTGGCAACTGGTATCTGGTATAACAAAGACCAAAACTGGTCTATGCATGGTAAACTGGTCTATGCGTGGCTAATTTGTCTACCAGATTAACCTAATCTAAGAGTTCAGTGATTTTAGTAATAATTTTTTTATGCCTTTATAAAATCACTTTTAGTCAAATTACGTTCGAAATTTGAAATTTTGGTCATATGGTTGGAAAATAGTTCAGTTATAACGTTAGAAAAAAAAATTAAACATCAAACCGTTAGCTTTATTAAACCAAGTACATAGTATTTCGCAAAACTTTGTTTATATTTATTATTATTATTAAATTTTTCTTTTTTTTTGAGTTTCCACGAATTCAGTTTTGATTAGTTTACGAGTAGCCTCGCAATTTGGTCTTATTTTCGTTATTACGAGTAATATTTCTTCCATAAAAGCGATCTTATCATTACATTCAGCCTGACGTACTTTAACTACTGCATTACTTGCAGTTTAAGTGCGTGTTGGAGGTCAAGCGAAACCAAAAAACCGTAAAAAGAAATCCATATCAGTTAAGTAAAGAAAAATAAGTCAAAACAAAACGCAAGACTAATTGAAATATTCGTTTATGATGGCCTGTCTAGCTGTCTCATTGACGCGGTCGCTACCGTTTGGCTCGTTAATCTCGGCTACTCTTTGGCCTTTCCGCACACCAATTTATAACTTTATTATTGTTTGCAACTCGCCGGTAGATATTCACGCATTTTATTCCTTCCAACGCTGCGGTCGTAAATCAATACACTATACTTTCAATTCAAAATGTAAACAACCAAAATGCATTCAATTACAAACAAAAAAAAAAATCACAGTAATAATAATTTTTTCGAAAATTTTTAACTTCTTTTCGTAATTCGGGCGAGTTTTTGGGGCTGCGTAAAATTTGGTATAAAAAGCTAAAGTGCATTCTGAATATTCATCAGTTGAATTTGTGAACTCACATAGCACAACACAGACCTTCCCAAAAACAAAAAAATCAAAATGTTCAAGTTGGTAAGTTGGCATGTAGGAGTTACGAAAAATTCTCTTAAAACTAATAATTAATATCTTTGTTCTCTTCTCAGGTGGTGTTGTCTGCTCTCCTCGCCGTAGCTGCTGCTGCTCCAGGCTTCATTGCTTCGCATCCAGTTGTGTACTCCGCACCCGTCGCCACAGTTGCCGTGCATGAGCCCGTTTTGACCAAAGTGGGTGCCGTGGTTCAGAGCGTGCCCACATCAGTCTCCCACCAAAGCCAATCGGTTGTGCACAGCTCTGCTCATCATGTTGAGGACATTGTTGCACCGATAGTCAAGACCAGCTATGTAGCCACTGCTCCTGTTGTGCATACCTACGCTGCTCCCATTGTGAAGACCATCGCTTCTCCAGTGGTTTTGAAATCGTGGTAAATGCTCGACGCTGTGATCTACTGGATGAAAGCTTGGATTAGTTGTTGGACGAGATTTCATTTTTTATTTTCTTTGGAACTGCCTATTATGTACCTAATTTTTTTTTGTTATTTAAATAAAAAGATAAATTAGTTTTCCCAAAATGTAAGATTGCGCTTTATATTATCAATTATTTACTAGAAAGGCGTGGTTATAACTAAGTTTAACTTATTTTTGACGGACAGTATGGATATGTAATATTTACATTAAAACAATTTCCTCTGAAAGGCCCTGGATGGGGTCTTTAGCACAAGATTTAAATGCAAACAGCCCATATGAGCGACGGTGACAATGTTAGGACTAATACTCTAAGTGGCACCCACGCAATTAGTAATCTGGTGGAGGGTCTCGTGCAGCTATGGGATGGATCCACACTGCGCCTTGTGCGTTATAAGGAGGTTTCTATACTCTTAAAGACTCTCATCTTCATTGGGGGTAGGGTGACTGTAATGTCCACGGAGTCTGCTGGCCAAACAAAACATGGAATTGAGGACGAGTATGTGGGAGATAATTTATCGTTTCTGGGTTAGGGTTGCTGGGTTAGGGCTGAGTCTTACTTAAGAGGACAGACTCCCAAGTAGAACAGGGCCAAAACACTGCCAATTACGCAGATTAACTAAAAGTTTTTTACGGCAACGGCAGGATCCGACCTGAATATTTTGCAAGAAAAATGCAACTTCTCTCTCTTGGCTCTGTACGACTACTGAGTTGCTGGATACAGCTTAAATTTGTTACCACTCGGGAACCAAATTGACCAAATGATAGCCTAAGTCAGACGGCCTGCGGTCTTGCGCTCATTCGTATACAAAAAATTAACGACGAGTTCACGATAAATCTTATTCCCCTATTAAAAGTGTAAAAATGGATGAAATCGGAGAATAACCCCACTCACCCCCGCACTGTTAAAAAATACTAAAAGCGCAATAAATCTATAACTATTTATTATGTAGACAGTTTTATGAAAACCAGGGTCAAGATTGGACAATGGGCATTGCACCACCCTCTTTTAGGAGAAATCACATATCTCGTTACCCACTCGACCGATTTCTACCAAATTAAGTGTATATGATTTTTCTGATGTATTAAATGATGATCTACGTATATGACAGTGTGAAAATGAAGCGAAATCCGACTTCAACCATAACTACATACTTCTCATACAGCAGAATTTTAAATTCCATTTGATTCCTAACTTTCCAGTAAACAAATCATGAAGCAACTAATATAAATAGATAAGACTTTGCACGAATAGTGCCTTTGAAGTATGTCACCTTATGACTAAAGATTGTGCAAATCGAATCAAAGCGTTCCACCCTAGGAACAAATATGCGGCCCCTAATACTCATAGTTGTGTTTTTACCGAAAATATCGATCATTGTGTAAGATATATGATGATAGAAATACAGAGGGAATCCTTTCCTGATAATAGTTTACTGTGGGTCAAAAATGGGTTCAACCAATACTTCCTTTAACCGCCATACACCTAATATAAAGATTATCGAACTTCCAGGTGACTTTATACTGGATACATCGTCCAATATGTAATCTGATTGAAATTAAGAGAGCGTGCTTTTCTAATAACGATGTATTTCTGTGCTTAGAATGAATAAAACTTGATGAAAAACTTGCCCTAGACCCCAAGTAATACTTGAAGGTATTTCCCTGACTTTAATCTTGAAAGAGTATGAAATACTCAGTTATACCCAAACTTAGCCTTCCTTACAATTTTACTACTCCTTTGACTTTGTGAATTTGTAGAAAATGTTACTTCTTACAGAAAGTAGTAAAGAGTCTTTATGTGGTGGAGGGTTCTAGAAAAGACTACACTTGTAAAGAAACTAAAAAGCGTTCAACGGATGGCGCTCATCAGCACGTCTGGTGCACTTAGGTCCACTGTAACTATGGCATTTAATGCCATCTTGCACATAGTGCCTGTAAACATCGTCGGAAGTTATATAACTTCGTAAGCCTCCTTCAGAGAAGTGACCATCCACTCAAATGGCAGGGCGATGATACTAGCCTTGAACTCATTAGCATCAGAGTTGGTCAAGGAATGCCCAACCTCGTTATTAATAGCCTCGAGTCTCCTTGTGATAAGACTAGTATGCATGCCAGGCCACAGCGAAATCGCAGACAATTGTAAAACTGATAAGTTAGCTTGGAAAGTCACTATAGAACGGCTGTCAGAATGTATCCTCCTGTGTTCTACAACTAGACAGCTGGGCTTCGCGGGAGCTTGGCTAGCGCTTAGCTACCATACATGGTCTGCCGCAAAACATTTCGGGCCAAGATCGATCGCAAGAGATGTAGTGAGTAATCCCCAGTTGTGGGGATTTTAATAGGTCCTTGCCCAATTGGCGTCCATGTTGTTAGGTAAGAAACCTTACCAGACGCCATCTGCACAAACTGTATGGGAGAAGATGAGATGGAAACTGCTACCTTCCGCGTTTGGGAGGTCAGGGCTTAAACACTGGAAAGTGCATACCTTTAGACATCCCACCGAACTGACAGAATTGGTATTTAATTACCAAAATTGCCTGTGCAAATTGGTATTTGTTTTGGTAAGTTATACGTTCGAATACAAGAGTTCTTCTTCTCTAAGTTTTCACAAATGACTATACATATATAGTAGTCCACGTGCGATCAGCCATCTAAACAAACTGCTTAAATGGCAACACAAACCAAAAATCAAACAGATGTGATAACAACATCGCTTCATAGCAAGTGATATCACATCGCACATCTACGGTCTTAACATAATATCACATGATATCACATAAAATAACGGTGGCATGGAAACCGTGATTTATTGAAAGCTCGTAACAAACCACTTATTTGATAATATCTTACAAATGCAGGTTGCAACCAAAAGAAACTTACGAACATGCCCATACATTCCACGCACAAGCTGAAAGCCGGTTCGTGCTGCCACCTTGAAGACTGGGGCAAGTTGTGTTGTTGCGTACACGCACAGTGCGTGAACATGAACTTGAGACACTTCCATGTAAGCCAGCGCAAGTGCGGTTTGAACCACAAGAAAAGCGCTACAAAGTAATGACAAAAATAGCGACATTTACAACAATTACCAATCAGGTTGTTGTTGTCTTGTAGGCATTAGTTGCATCAGCGGCAAGTGGCCAAATAAAACGCACAAGCAAACGAATGCGTTCGTTTTTCACGGTCAACCCTGATGTACGAATCTGTGACTGAGACTTTCGGTGAGGCAGACACGGCTGTTAAAACGCGGTTTATGGCCAACTAAAGAAGCCAAGCATGCCACTAGCAAAAGCCATTAAAGCGCTCACAGCGAGCGTGTGCGTGATGCAATCGCAGCTACATACTTTAATGGCCGCTTAGTTGTTGTTATTGTTGTGGTGGGAAAAAACGATATCGCATGTTGTGTGGATTTTTATTTCTGACTACAATTTGTTTGGTGTTGTTGTGTTGTGTTGTTGCGGCAGTGTGTCGACGGCTTATCGTGGCAGACAAGCCATACAAGCTCGGCGGCCCACAATGACACGCCATGCAACACACCTGCAGCGACGTGGTGCCGAGGCGTATAACGGTTAATAGCGGCTACGTTAGTGCGACTTGCAGCTTACGAGTGAGAAAATGAAAATAAGAGTGCTTCTATTGCAGTTGTTTTTGTTATTGCTGTAATTTAGTTTTCATATGGCACACATTTGCGCCGGCCAAAGACCGTAGCAGCGGAAAAACGCAAACAATGACCGGCCCACCGACCCAACAACCCACCGACCGGCCACACTACTTTACATCGTTCGGTCATAATTCGCAACAACACAGCGCCGGCAGCCAAAAATGCGACCAAGTTGGCGTTTTTCACGACGGCTGCTTTTATTATTGTAATCTTATTTTGTTTATATATATTTTTTGTATTCTTTAAGTGCATGTTTTTGCTGTAGATTTTCCTCTTTTGCATTTTTGTGCATATTGATGCTTTATTTTGTTACAAATGTCTGTGTTTTCGGTGGAAATTCGTTGGATTACTTCGTTTGTATAAAAGAGCAGGCGTTGGTCAGCAACAAGCAACAGTCACAACGGTAATTCACCGCAATACAGAACTACTATTCGCAAGCGTTCAACACCCGAGAAAGGATTATCAAAATGCTGAAACTGGTAAGATAAGGCGTGCCTGCTTTTCAACATCATATTAGCCATCAATAACGTTTTGTATTCAAATTTTCTGTCCTTATGCAGGTAGTGTTGCTGTCTACTTTGCTTGCCGTCGCCGTTGCGCGTCCTGGCTACCTCTCACACGCGCCGCTGCTATACTCGGCACCAGCCACAGTCATCCACGAGCCTGTATTGGCCAAAGTAGGCGCGATCGTGAAGAGCTACCCGACCGCTGTCTCCCATCAGAGCTCGTCGATTGTGCACAGTTCAGCCGTTGCTGTGCAGCCAATCCTGGCGCCCATTGTGAAGACCACATACACAGCACCGGTGCTGCATGCTGCCCCCATTTATAAGACGATTGCATTGCCCTCTTTACATGCATCGCCTTCGGCCGGTTGGTGGTAATGCGGAGCTGTTATGTTACATTAAGTCCACTCAGCAAACAAAGTGGCGGCCCGTAAGTGGAGCAACGGTTCCAGTACCCGCCAGTTGTCAGTTGTTGGTTTTCATCTTCATAAGTTGTATATAATTACATACATATTTTTTTCTAATTATAATAATGTCAGATAGTTGATAGCTTGTTTGCAAATAAATGTCTTAAAAGCGAACCCCTAGTCTCGGTTATGTTATATTTTAGAACTTTAAAGGAATATAGAATAAGACGATTTTCGCAAACATTTTTTCTCAGCATTTTCTCAGAAGAGCGCTATATTGATCCCGCTACACTACTTTTTTCAATAGCTTTTTTCTGGCAAATCACGCATGAATCGTGTCAAGCCGCTATATTATTTTTGTCTCGTATTGTTTGGCATTTTATCATGGAAAGAATTTCGCATGGACAAAGCTTACAAATCGTTCAACAAGCTCATTCACGTTCTTGCCGTCCGTTTTTCGCGCTTCCCTCAACTTATGGTCAACATAATCGGCCTACTTAGCGCACTTTTCGCAACACCATCACCCATCTTGGGACCCAGCATTGATTATTGGATAATATTCGACCGAATAGACCACGCCCAGCAAGTAGTGAAGCAGCTGTAGCTTAGTGTACACATAAACCGCCGAGAATAGATTCGGGCACGGTTCGAAGCAATTCGAACTGACGTATGGAACTTGGCGCATTTTACGTCGAGATCTTAAATTAAATGGGTATAAAATACAGCTTGTGGAAGAACTAAAGGTGCTTAAACTTCCCAAGGGACATCGCTTCGACATTTTCCGTATTTTTTCAGCGATGAGGCCCATTTCTGGATCAATGGATATGTAAATAAGCAAAATTGCTAAATTTGGGACGAAGAGCAAACTGAAGATGTTAAAGAGCTGCAATTTTATCCAGAAAAACCACCGGTTTGGGGTGGTAGCTGAAATTAAAGCTCATGATATCGGCGACATTTAGTTCGAACAGACATTCCCACACATTGCATCAACCAATTGATTTATTGAAAAAACACTTCGGTAAGCAGATAATTTCAAGTGTTGGTCCGGTCGATTGCCCACCAACATCATGTTATATCACACTGTTAGATTTTTTCCTTTGGGATATGTAAAGTCTAAAGTCTATGCGAAGAATCCCGCTTCGATTCGGGCCTTGGAGCAAAACATCACACTTGTCATTCGTTAGTTACCAGTCGAAATGCTCGAACGAGTCAACAAAGATTGGACTCAACGGACGTAACGCGGCTAGCATTTGAAGGAGATAATTTTCAAAAAATAAATTGATCACTCTTTGTTTTGGAAAATATTTCTGAAAAGAATTCAGAGTTACCAAGGAAATGTCGTAGACCATATAAAATATACATATAGATGATCAGCGTAAAAGGTTCAGTCGATTTAGCCAGGTCCACGTGCATATACGCGAACTAGTCCTTCAGTTTTGAAATATCGGTCTGAAATTTTGTACCTTTTCTCTCCAAAAGGCTGCTCATTTGTCGGACAATTATAGCTTATGGCTGCCATACAATCTGAACGACAGATATCAAGTTGTCGTTCAGAAAACTTTTTCATTTGACGAGATATCTTTAAGATGATTACCTAAAAGGCACAAGGCAATACTACAATCTCCGAAGATGGCGTATATGGTAGCTGCAATACAACTGACTGATTAAACTCAAATCATTGGATGGAAAACTTTTTATTTATTACGCTGAAGTAGCTGATTAGTTAAAAGTATCACAAGAGAGATTCTTCAATCTTAGCTTGGCGAAAGCTGAGGAGAGAGTGTTTAGATGTTTCCACCTCATTGCAAGTTTGTTCAATCTCCCAATCATTGCGGCGATATGAGCCTTGCTAAGCGCTATTTCAACGGACCTTTAAGTTCCACTCTAGGTCAGAAGACTTTCACAGATAGCGCGAGGCTCATAGATCTAGCGTCCAAATGCACGAATTTCCCCCTGCTCGTTCCCATCTTGATGAAATTTTGGAATAGGTGCCTTTTCTAGCATGCTCATGGCTGTATAATTTCCAAAGAGATTCTGGTACCGCCAGGCACCCAGGCAAATATATTATGGTAGTAGCCTTATGCTGCTGCGAATAAGGTCTTACATTCCTAGACCAGCTTTGAGCTCACTTGCAACAATCTCAAGGCCTATATAGCAGTTTTGCTTTGGTAGTACATAGATGCATACCTCCCTAAAATAAGCCGTAAAAGTACATCTGATGCTACCCTAATGGCTGTAAATTCTACTTGAAAGGCAATAAAATGGTCTGGCAGCCTAAAATAAGTATTTACAGAGGTGTCCTCCTCCAACCTCCCCTTGAGATTCGATCCTTCCGTGAAATTACTAACGGCGCCTCTTCTCCAGAAAATCCGCCCCACCCACATATCCCTCGGAGGTATGTGTTCGGAGATCATGCCGTTATGTGTAGGCTCCACAGCCAGAAGGACAAGTTATCAGAGACGCAGTCGGTGGAAAAGACGACTTCGGAATGTTCCTCTGACACCTTTAATATGTCCGGCTTCCTGGAGTCTGATAGTACCCTTCGCAGCAAACCTGGTGTAATTATCAAATATCATACCCACTCCATAAAATATATCGCAATCTCAGTTCTTATGACCCGGTACGTCGCGTTACTCCACTATTTCTTCTTTCCTCCATTGACCTCGGAGTTAATCGAATACAACCGTTACTTACTTAGAGCTCAGTCTTACCTACCAGTTCGATATAGACAGGAATGTACATTATCATTACAATTTCTTTACATTGAGCAGTCTTTTGTTTATATGGTATATTACATGAAGTACAAGGGAAATAAAAACGGGAAGAGTTCGACTCAAATGTAAGCTGGTTGCTGGGCTATACAGGGCATGTTTGGCACTCCATATAATAAAACCACAAATAAACCAAAAAAAAAAATATATGTAAATTTCCTAAAAATGTTTCAGACAAACAACAAGTCTGATCTATGGAATTTTCGAAAACCTGCGCACATTTATTGTTGGTTGGTTTGTTTTGAGCCCGATCATGTCTTTGTTTTGTGGCAGCTGGGCATTGTATTTAGTTGCGTTGGCGTCTTTTAATGATTTCTGTTTATTTAACTCTTGTTGCTAATTGACTGTACTTTGCTACGCCTCTGGCTTTCCAGCTAAATAGGCGGTCACAACCACACACATCTAAAACGTATGGCATAGGCCGCGTCAAACTGTAATAAAACTCAAAGCGCTGATTAGGGGCCTTGTTGCGCAACGAAGTGGCGTTGGTGTTGCAAATGAGTTCCGCTTTGTTCTGCTACAATAATTTCAGCATTATTGTCGTTTATTTTCCATATTCTACTTATGTGCTCGTATATTATACTCTCTTGGCCAGTGTGTGTGTGTGTGTGTTTGCGACGTTAGGTAACATTTGAATATACGAGTATCGAGCCGGCAGCGCGAGTCAGATACTCAATCGGCCAAATGGCCAATATTCTGAGGTAAATTTCAGTGATTAATGAGTTCGACTGGAGGCAGCGACAAAATATCGCCAAAGGCTCTTGTTCACGGTTGTTGCGTTATGTTTTGGCTAATTTTTTTCTACAGCCATGCTCACACTTATTGCCGTGGACGCTTATACATAGGTGTGTAAGTATGTGTGTATGTAAGTCATATTTAAATAAGATTTGTAATATTATTCTAATCAGCTTATGATTCTCATAGCCGCTTAAAGATATTTATGTATATGTGAACGCGGAGACAACTGTTTTCTTTTCCTCTCAGAAGTGTATCAAAATTGCTAAGTAATATTATTTTTTAGGCTTTCTTTAAAATGTTTACTCGATGCCGGATATTACCTTACATAAAATTATATATATTTATACATGGATGGTGGATAAGTTCACTGACTTTTGTAAAATAAAAGCAAATATTTATTATTATTATTTTTTGAAATAAAAGTAAATATATGATTACTTAGGATGGTGCAAATTTTAGTTTTGTAATTATATGTGGTATGCAATCGACTAGCTGGTAAATCCTGGAGCTGTAAGCTAGTCGAATCTTTATGTTCGTTGTACACCATGGTCGTGCGACCGATACTCACGTATAGGGCGGTGACTTGGGTCTCAGCAGTCTTCGCAGACTTCGGCATGCACCAACTATCGAAGCTGCAATGACTCGAATGCATCAGCATTTCGGGTGCAATACGCGCTTGTCCGACAGCAGCACTTGAAGTCATGCTTGAGCGTACACCACTTCACCTAGTAGTCGGTCAGGTGGCCAAACACAAACTGTTACTAATGACAACAAAAGGGTATAGCAAAGATATCGTAGTCTCATACCAGCGGATGAAAGAGTTAAGTGATGTAATACCATTGGCTCTTCTCCCAAGGAACAACATTACCAAAAGGGCAAACTTCACTAAAAAGTTCAAGCTTACCCTTAGAAGCAAGGCTGAAAGGGAAGATTCCACTTTCGAAGTACTGCTTGGGGATAGTGCAAACAAGTGGTATAACGACTGTTCGAAAATGTTAGAGGGGATTGGTGCAGAAGCCGTAGAACCACGCACCAAACTCTCCTTACCTATGGGAAGTTTTCCAAGTTTTTTTCCTACAGAAGTCTTTGCCGTAAGTCGATGCATAGAGATAAACTTCCAACACAACTATCGCAACGAACGTAGCCCTACTTAGCGATAGTTAAGCGGCACTTAAAGCAATCAAATGTTCAAGAGTGTAGAGTATGCTGAATAGCATAGCGGAAGGTAACCAAGTTCGCCTCAGCTGGGTGCCCGGTCACAAAGGTATAGTCGGGAATGAACTGGCTGATGATGTCGCCAGTCGCCCACATACACTAACCCTGAAACTGAACCCTTCACTGGGATGGGTCCCCATACCACAAAGGCGCTGTTCCGCAAGAAAGAAGGAGTAGGCAAAGAGTGGTATTGGCGATCTGCAGACGCAGGTTAAAGACCCTTGGATACATGTTTCGAAATAGGGATCGCATCGCTTCGTTAGCACCCAGCATTGTATTAGACTTTATCAATATGCTCCTGCTAGTGAGTCTTTGTGATTTAGGAGAGCGCACAATTAACCTAAGGTCGCGGTGTAATCCTCGTCTATCTATCTATATTAATCTGAAGGGAAGCCTCGTCAAGAAGACAATTTGTCACTTCCAACAGTCGAAATTCCGAGACTGTAATACAATTCGCAAATAAAAGTTTCCATAGAAAAGCTTGACTTTAATCAGTCAGTTTGTTTGGCAACTTTATGCTATAGCCATTCAATCTAAAAAAATTCTACGGAGCTTAAGGCGTTGAATTGGACAATATTCAATGTCAAATCCTGTAAAGATATCTACTCAAATAATAATAAAATTTTCTACACAAAAACTTGGATTTGATCGGTTCGTTTGTATGTCACAATTTGAGAGCGACATCCCAAACACTGAGTTCGCCTATATACAGATACACGGACGGGTATGGCTCAATCGACTCACTTCATCACGCTGATCATTTAGATATACATATATTTTTATGGAGTCCTCGGCGGTATCTTCTACGTCTGACAACAAATGAACAATGTCAAAAGTTTAAAAACACATCATCTTTCAAGAAAGATTCCTTAGGTATTTTTAAAATTGGTAATTGATCTCTCAATATAGCCTTCTTTTAACGGTTTGAACAATACGATTTCTGAATATCCCTGAAGTAGGCGAAAGTTAAAAAAAGGTGGTTGGAGTAGCAGTTCGTAGACTAATTCCATTTTTTCTGTGGCCAATGTGACCACTTTTTTACAATGCGAAAGAATTGGTTCAATAACCACTGGAGCCTTGGAATTTGGTCTATACCGATACATCCAGAAATACTCTGAGGGGCGTGGCGTATTAAAAGCCGACGTGCGACCAGGTTGAAATAAGGACCTCGCAAAAGTTAGCTGCAACTGGCTAAGTCTTGTGTTCTCAGTCCAGACCAACACTTAGTTGTAGTGAAAAAGTATAAGAAGAAAATGTATGGTATAACACTAAGGAGGGAGGGTGTACATACTAAACTCCATATTTTTAGGGTTATGGATCTAAGACCAAACTCATTTATTCTGTGGAAGATTACAGCGCAGAATTGTTTTATTTGCGATATATCTCTTTTATTATTATTTACAAAATATGTAGACTTCAAGCTCTTGCTAGTTGAGTTTCTAAGAAATAGAAAGTGAGACCAAACTGAATAACATATTCTTCGACATGAATTAACATTTACACGAAACTGTCCTTCAGTCACTTAAACATAGTTAACTGCTTTCATTTGCTACACTATGGTATTAACCAGTATAAGATTAGCGGAACTCATGGAGCGAACAGCAGCAACGTCAGAGCCAACTGTCAAGAGGTAAAATGTAGTTTTGCCCATATATATAAATATTTGTACACTATTTAGCAATGTACGTACGTGAATACCTGCACGATTCTGCATATTTAGCGGTAGATTAATCTAGAGCAAAGCGCTGTCATGGACGATGTTCACGAACATACATCGCGAATTAATTCGTACGCAACAGATACACACTCACAAAAGCAGTCAACAACGTTTGTAATAAATGACAAATGCACTTCGTGGCTATAAAAAGTTATATTTAATTTAGTAAATAAGTGTAGAAAAAGCCTGTCTTAGTTGAACGTCATAAATATTTAAGTACGCATGCACATATATCTTGATGATCGCTGCAACTATATTTAAAGCAAGTTAGAATATAAATTTGCATTATGCTCGGACAATTCAAAGAGTTGTTTACTTATGGTCCAGCAGGAAAATTTGTTGGTCGGTTTGAGTATTATATTGAGGAGGAAATATAATATTGTATAATTAAGAAAAATATATTTATTAACTTTAAACTTAAGGAGGAATATTTCGATTTATTCTTTCGCATTTATTTTTTGAAGATTATTTCTTCCAAATGTTGGCCGCGGCTACGTCTCAGACGGTCCATTCGTTGAGTGCAATTTTCGATTACTCGTTCACGCATTTCGAGCAGTAACTGGCGCATGACACACCTGTTGTTTTGCTCCAAGACCTGAATCGACTTTAAAATTTACATATCTCCAAGAAAAATTGTGACGATGTGATATCACACAATCTTGGTCGGCTCAAAAAGTGAAATTATCTGCTCACCTAAGTGTTCTCTCAATAAATCCATTGATTAATACGATGTTCCGATTTCAGGCATCAAATAGTCGGTTATTATGACGTGATAACTGTCGCCATTGAAGGTTACGTTCTCACATCGCTGAACAAAACTTGGTTCGAAAACATCGTATCTTGGAATTTTTCAAGAGCTTGTGGTATTGATTGAGAGCGGCTTTAGTTATTGTTCAAGCTATATTTTGTACGCTTCCAATTTGAGATTTCAACATAAAATCCGCCAAGTCGTTCCATACGTCAGTCCAAGTTGCTGCGAACGGCGCCGAATCGACTCTCCACGGTCTTCTTATACACTCTCAGCTACGGCTGTTATAATTTCTTCCCTGAGTATAGGACATGGTCTATTCCGTCGAATATTTTCAAGGCGGGTGAATGGTACGATCAGTAGGCCAATTATGTAGACCATAAGTTGAGCGATTCTTTACCGAATGTGTTTTCGTAATGAAGTTGAACGATTTGCCAAACAATACTGAGCAAAACTAACATGACAGCTCGACACGACTTACGCGTGATATTTCGAGAAAAGGCTATTGAAAAAGAACCTCTCCTTAGATCGCCCGTTATATCATCAATAAAAGGCCGTACATTCTCTTCCAAAGCGTCAATCGTCTCAGGCTTACATAAGTGAGTAGACAAACGGATCACATAATTCAACAAAAAATAGACCAACGATGTTCCACATCAACCTTCTCCAATTCAGGCGCGAAAAAATGCTAATCATGGCTCTATAGCGTTCCTCAATGTCATGAAATACTCAATGTCATGAAAACTCACGAAAACAAATTTTGTGGATTTCGAGTTTAAAGTAATAGTTTTAAAGTCATAAAATGTTAGGGACATCTATCACGTTATTCAATTTTAGTTCGGTATTGGGTATATGTAATAAACACCACATATTTCATAAACTTTTCATATTTTGAACATTAAATAATCGAAAAAAAAATTGCAGAGATTTTAATAGATTCAATTCATCGACAAATGCAGCATCTTAAATGTCGTTAGATTTTATAAATTTCCTACATGGTAAACACTGAATGACCATTAATAGTACTTACATATTCATATTGCTACTGTATTGGAGTAAGTGCTTACCTAGGCATGTGAAAACTTGTTAAACGACTTAATATTGTTCTGTTATATACCAATACCCGGAAGATGCAATTGAATATGAAATTAAACTAATGATCAAATAAGCAAAATAAGTCATGCGCAACTGTTTTGATATACATTTATGTGATGTTGACGTTACGAAACGACAAAATGCAGTAGTATTTAATATACCTCGAATAAACGTTTTTGAAACTGTACTATAGAACTCTGTACATGAAGCGTTATGTAAAATACATTTCTCAAATCTCCAAAGATCTGAAATTTTCTGTTATGCAAAAATATAAAAGTTGATCAATTCCATTACTTTTTAACCAAAAATATTCAGACATCTCTCTTTATTGTGATCGAAATCTTAGAAATGTAATCCAAAACCACAAAATTGGACGTTATACCAACTACTTTGTAGTCCCATGGAGCATCGTTAAATATTATGAGCTCTGACAAATATAATATTTCTCTCGACTGACGTTAATCCTTTAACCATTTTTCTTTTTCGATGGCCTCCTAAAAGAATGTAAGCTTAGTTTCTAAGTTGTAATCTTGTTTGGTAATAAATCTTAATTCCATATTATTCGTTTTGATAGTTGGTTGTTTAAAAAGTTTGTCAACGCTAGGCTTCATCTTTCATGAAAAACATTTTACTATTATATACTCGAAAATCATTTCTAAAATTGTTTATTACTTTATTTTATTACGATCATCTACATAATTTTACTCCTCCCTTCCAACAAAGGCTTCTGCACTACAAGAAGTCTTAAACTCTCCCCTGCAAAACTCTCAGCGGCCTTATTTGCCAATTGAACGAGTAAATGTAGACAAGAACTGAACATTTCTGTTGATGACGGTAAAATCAACGACAGACAAGTCAGAACATCACATTCCAAAATTTCACAGGACGTCGCTTCATATCCCTCAGCGGACCCCTCCATAATAAGACCCGCTTATTTCCAGCTATGGAACATAATGCAATACTTTCCAAGCAGTTTTTACAAGGGTGCTTTGCAGAAATCATCGACGAACGATGAGATGAAGCCGCGGACAACTTGTCAACGAACTTCT
Organism: Bactrocera zonata; assembly: GCA_037783105.1. NCBI lineage: Eukaryota > Metazoa > Arthropoda > Insecta > Diptera > Tephritidae > Bactrocera > Bactrocera zonata. Next base: position 84,967 of record JBAWJQ010003578.1, on the reverse strand, counting down.
AAGATATATCGACATTAATCCATCAACTTTTTCATCGACTCTCCTTCAGTGAATGACGTTTTAGAGTCGAAACATCACTTATCGCAGACCGTGGACTCGAGTTGCTAGAGTTACCCCAGCTACCTCTGTAGCAGCTTAAACTCCTACTCATCCAGAATAGACCTCGACATAAATACATATGCCCTGCGAGAAAAAAGTCCCCTCATGACACTAATTATCTCTTTGCATGCCCTGCTAACCAGACTCACTTAATACTCATCTCCTTTTTTTTTTGACAAGTCGAAACAGCCGGTTTTCTGTTCTTTCAGCAATGCCCCAAACAAGTCTTGATATTTTACCAACGACAGTATCGTGAAATGTGTCAAATACATGTGTCAATCAATTATACTAAACTAAAATTGGGGTTACAATCCTCGCTAATAACGCATCAAATTATTTAATCTTGAAAAACATATACATACAAGTATAACATACATACATTAAGCCGAACATGTTAGTCAGTGTATGAGTTGATTGGACTCCGATCCATTTGTTGACGTTTTGCACACTAAGATAATTCCCTGGCCTTGAATCTTGCAAGTTATAAAAGTATAAAATGTTCGGTTCCACCTGAGCTTAATTCTTCCTTACTTATTTAATTGTCTTTTCTGACAACAATTGCCTATTTATTTGGTATTTGGGTTTTCCAAATCTCTTTCGAATTAGAAACTACAAATTGTTGAATTCGATCTGGTTTTGGTGATCGATCGATTGAGCCTCAGATTCATGAATATGCAAAGACTGTCATCTCGAAATTTTACTTTGTCATAAGACTTTACGGAACTACAAATGTGACTTCCTCTTTGACGTAATTAGTTGACGCAGACATAGCTTTGACGTTGACTACACAAGTTCCGGCTTGAAGTCATGAATGTCGTTTTCGTCTGGTGAGTGACAAATCGTCAAATACTATAATATTTTCATGAAGCTTTGTGCAAACCGGAGCATTTCTATTTTGACAATAATGGTTACGTACTGAAAAGCTAAGTAATAAGCTAAAAATGTACATACATATGTATGTACGTAAATAGTATACCGCTTTTGTGCAAAGAACAACGAAATCAATATAAACCGATTACTTTGACAAGTCATACAGTGTCAACTTAGCATGACGTATGTATGTACATATATACAGGCATTTGAAGGGGTCTATATGTACATAAGTACTCGTACATAAAAAAGTGTAAGAACGCAGGTTTTATTTTCGATATAAATGCCTTGCCGGTTATTGGCCAATACTTCATTCACAAGAATATTTTTTAAGTCTCAACTGCGTTTTGCGTAAAGAATAAACAAAATGTTCAAAGTTGTAAGTGTTGAACGGTTCTGGAAAGGATCAATTTTAGAATTAATTATTAAGCAAATGTTTGTGTAAGGAATGGGGAAAGTGAAGTGAATATACATGTGGAGTTGGCAACGTGTGTACATAGTATATTGTGATAACCTAGAAGCTCACTGGTCAAAAATTTTACTAAATGTTGCAAAGATTATTGAAGCTTAAGAGTCAGCCACTGTATGAAGTTCTCAAAAATAACGGGTTACGCTACAAAAGTTTTTTTTAAATAAAACAACCTAGGCGGCCCCGAGATTACACGTTCACCAAACTTGGTTTTCAATAAATCGATTGTGACATTCGCTGTGTGGCTGTGGTGACGTCCTGTGGGAACCACATATTGTCCAAGTACATATACTCCAATTCGGGCCAATAATATTCGGTTATTATTGAGCGGAAATGACCAACGCTTGAGAACGACGTGTGAACGACAGCAATATTCTCGACTCTACGGGCACTGCTTTGTTTCACTGGCATGGGAACATTTTGTACTGTACCTGTGGATTAAAATATTTCCACTAGACGCTCAATTTTTGATCTGACAGTACGATTATGACGACCATAAATTAGACGTAGCGCTCTTAAAATTAAGGCCACTGACTCCGAATTTCGGTACTAAATTTTAATAATTTCGATTCGTTGGTAAACGAATTCCAGCGACTTCTCTTATAGTTGAATTTAAAAATTCTTCCGTTTAAAAATGTACGATATGTATTTGTATTAAGCTTGGCGCTAAGTAATCTAATAAGCTATAATTGCTAAACGATTAAGAAACATATCCACAAACGCATTTATTGTAATATGTTTTTGTATTTTTTTGACAGGTCTTCGCAATCATCTTAGCTTGCATTGCCTCCGCCAGCGCGGGCATATTGGCAGCAGCACCTGTCGCCCCAGCCGCTGTGGTCTACACTTCGCCATCGGAATTGCCCAGCGCCAGCGGTTATGAATACCAACACACCATTCAAACCGCGGACTACGTCAATCATGCATCGGTGGTGAAACCTTTGAACGGTTTCGTTAATGCGCCAGCAGTCGTTCGCACCGTCTACAATGCACCGTTGGCTGTGGCGCATGCGTGGTAAAGCCAATAAAAATATCGAAATTGTTGTGGATTTATTGTTCAAAAGGAGTTGCGCAAAGCTTAGTGAAATAAAAAACTTTTTGACGGAATGTAATTTTAATTTGGTTATTAAGTCATACATTTAGGTAGTAAAAAAACTCTGCATTGAAAAAAAGATATTTTTCTTGACTTATATCGGTCAGTTTATATGTTAGCTACATTCTATATTTATCGATGTGGGTATATACTGTGCAGAGTTAGGCATAAGGCAGCCTTTAAGCTGCTAAACCACTGGTGTTGAAGCAAAGTTCTTAGCTTTTGGGAAAACCGTGGAGCTAACCCCTAATGCATTAACAGAAAATTCAAGAGTTAACCAAAGCAACCTTTCAAGGCTTTAACCCCCTTTCGCATATTCGGCAGCAGTTAAAAGTGTCACCAGGACCAAGCGACTTCACTTCTACTAGGTGCCCTATTACAAATAAATCTAGTGCAATGAGATATCTCTAGCCAAGGGTGGTATACGATTGTCACCTAAAATCTTGATCAACGTTGGAAAGTCTATGCATCTAAAGAACGATATGGATAGGAGCACGACAAGGAAAATAAAAACGCAATAGAATGGTTTACCTGGGTGCAAAACTGCAAATGTCGTGTGTAAAACTGTAGATCGGAAATACAAAAATTCCTACTGGTATTTGATAGAAAGGACTGTGGCAACATTACTGACTGGGCACAGACCGGTGATGGCGAACGTCTGCAAAATGGACCTCACATATTGAGAAAACAGCAGGAAATGTCATGAGACACCGGAAGAGATGTCATTAATAAGGCCTCAGGGTCTGTTGAAATTCGCGTCAAGCGCAGGCATCCTAAAGACTTTTAGCGCAAAGACCCAAAACTGGTCTAAGCATGAATAATTAACCTACCATACTAACCTAATCTAACCCACATTGATTCTATAATGGTCCGATCTGAACAATACCATCGTTTGCTTTGGGCAAATTCATGCCTAGTTTCGCAAAGATATCTCATCAGAAAATAAAGTGGCCCATACAAGCGCTTGATTCCGATGTATAGTAGTGGTTCTCACAAATGAATAGAAGTTTCTTCAAGAAATAGAAATAGTTCTCGGATAGACGGACAAATTAACCTAAATTAACTCAGCTCGTCACGATACAGTCGTGTGTGTATGTATTTTATAGAGTCTCCAGCGTTTCCGTTTGGGTGTTACAAACATCATGGCAATATTATTACACTCTGTTCAGGGTATAACTACAAATCCCAATATACAACAACCAACTCGCTGGGCGACTGGTTTAAAGCCTTAAACAATTATTTTTATATAGCGAGACTCTTGTTTCAAGACCTACGCCCACTCGCAGCCGCGAACCCTTAAACCGAATATGTCTATCTTCTAGCCCTGACCTCAGGCTCCACAGAAACATGATTACACCCCAGTGCACCCAAATAGCGAAATGAGGAAACAACTGGCGTTGTTCGACTGTAATCGCGTAGGCGGATGTCTATGTCAGTAAAGAAAAAGAAGAGGAAGCTACCCAATATCTTTTAAGTCGAAACATTGGGGGGCGATTCTAAGGTCGGGAATTTGGCATGTACTGTTCTTGCTTCAGCTGTTTCTACAATTCTATGCAATATTAAATTTTACTGTGTTGCCCAAAAGTGGAAGCTCTTTAGTCTGTCCACCATCAACACTATTCCAAAGTACTTTTGTGTTGTTAAACCTAAGATGTCCCTAAAGAGCTCATTACTTCAAGCCAGCCTTAAAGGATCTGAATGGTTTTGGCTGTTCCTAAACAGGTCAACTAGCCTTCCTTTTATTACCTGTAAAAGCGGATAGGCAGGTGATTTTCGCTGCCCACTGATGAGTTAGTTATTGGTTGGTTACGTTGACGCTATGGAGAGCCCTAATTGTCACTATTTAACTTGTAGAGAGTAGAACCCTGTTGGTTAAAAAAAAGCCTACTTGGCGACATCTATTACGTGCAAAGGACCTGAAAGACTGAATTGCAGTTTACTAATTATTCTAGTAATTATTAGTCCCTTATTCTGTTTAAAGGAATGAAAAATTGTATTTAATTCTCTGTGGATCTTCTTTTCTCTGTCGCATTTAGCTTGATTTCAGGAAGCTGAAAATAAATACCTGCTGTGACGCCGAGCTTGTCTCCAATGGCCGAACATTTTGAGCCAACTGGCCGCAAGCAATGCATCATATTTCACTTTAATATGAATAGACCGGAAATCGAGAATAACATATGGGCTTTTTTTGAGATTGCTCATTGCAATGATTGAGATAATTCTTCGATCCCGCGTTGGGCAAAAAATAGTAGGACTTTTACATTTAAGTTTCGCACGTAAACCCATTCGTCGAAATATTTTTTGTCTAGGTTGGCATGACTGTCAGTGATATCTTTGACTACGAACCACGACCAAGACGTCCATCGATATGAACTGATGATCAACACGTCAATAAACGAATGAGAATCGACGATTATTTGTCAGAAATCTTACTGGCATCGTTGGAATAGCGGAAGGATTAGTAAGAAGCGTCTGCCGTGATGTCTTGAAACGTACATTTTATACTGTCGATGAATCTTGGATTTATGCTTACGACCCGGAAACAAAAAATCAGTCTGTCGGACATTGTGACAAAGGTGAGCCGAAGCCGAAAAAACCACCTCAAAGCAGGTAAAAAATCAAGATCATGCCGCAACCACCGTATTCGTCTGATTTAGCTCTTTGTGACTTCTGGCTATTCAGCAAGCTTAAACGAACATTTCGGGGAAACCGATTGAAGACAAGCCATTAAATGTGAATCGCTCCGCGCATTGAAGGCTATTCCGGAAATTGACTTTAACAGTAGTTTCGAGAATTGAAAAAAACGTTTTCACAAGTGTATTGGTGACGGGGTATTCCTTTGAGACTGAAGACATAGATTTTGAAGAATAAGTTAAGAATTTTAAAATTATCGAAAAAAGTCTTACTATTTTTTGCTCATAGTAATATTAATGGAATATATGTGTGTATCAAACCAAATGGAGCTATTTTTGAATGTTGAAAACTTGTTGGCGAACGAAAATAACTGTCATTCAGTGACCGTTTCTCAACTAACTGAACTTGTTTAAGCTCTTATAAGCAAGTAAATATTTGTATTAAATGTCTCTTGCAACAGTTAATAAAAGTTTTGGAACTTGTAATTAGTGGCACGCATATGTAAATACTCTTGGTAACCAAACATACTTATAAAGAACAACTATAATTATCTGGCAACATATGCAAAAAGCCATTGCAGCTTAAGATATGCGACAAAAAATGTGTTTGTAATTCACAACCAGAATACTCATGCGTCTATACTATACGAAGTGACTCCCCTCCGTCTCCTCTTAGTCGTTTGTAGAGAACTCATTCAAAAACTACACCGAAGTATTAACTTCATTGTTTCTTGCAACATTCGCACATTCGGCTGCTGTGCACCGCAAACCAGGTGGCAGCAATTTGAACTGCCACACGGTAACGGTAGACTCCAAATATCTGTTACGAATCAACAATTTAGCCGCCAGTGCAGTCAACGGCTAAAGCATTTGAACCCAGTAACCCACTAAGCGGCCGCAGTTAGTTCGCGTTTTTTGTTCACTTTCGGCATACAAATTGCCCGACCTGGTGCTTTATGTGCCACTTTCTGAGCGTTACTCACTTGGGTCCAATTGTTTACATTTTTCTGCTGCCATTAAAATAAAATTAAAGTAAGGAAAATAAAAATCAGTCGAAAATCAGCCGGCAACCGGTAAAGCACAAAAAGCTGCCACCTCATTCTGCGCATTCGTTGCACATCGCAGTTATTTGTTGCAAGTTGCATGTTTGCACACATTTTGTTGCGATTTTGTTGCTTTGAAAATATTCGATTGCTCTTTGCAGCAACGCTGAGTTTTGTTAACTGATCGCTCATTTCCTGGAGCAGATAAACGCTTTGGAATTAATTGAATTGACTTGAGGTGGTTAAACTGCCTGGGTTGTTGTTGTTGTTTTAAAATATTTCATGCACATGACTACTGCTGCCAGCATGCAATTTTATAATTTTATGTATTCAGCGCGTTTTACTGCTTAAAGTGACTAATTCGAAGCAGGAGTGGGCGTGTCTTACCTTTGCTAATGCCTGGTTTTTGAATTTACATATGTATTTGTGTTTGATTACTAACTAATTTTTTATCACGTTGTCTGAGCCATATAAAAATACGTGGCTATCGAAATTCTTAAGGTGGTCGCTTAAGGCGGGACTGAAGTAAAAAACTGAAAAAATAAATTATTTTCATATGATGTGTAAATATGTGAAATGTCCTTTCAAGAGTATGTCCTTTAAAGAATTTGTTTATTTCTAGAGATATAACTATTTTAGCGCCGGTTGACACTTGGCGTTATATTAGACGAAACTTTTGACACATTTTCTCTAAGCTACATTTTACAAAAGTTCTACCTAACCGATTTTCTTGAACTTGTTAGTCTTCTCTAAATATACAGGGTTTGTCCGGAAAGTAATAGGAGTAAGTCGATCTATAAAATTTATTGAACCAATCGTTACAATTCTTTAAAAACATTCAAAATAGGTTCCTTCTTATGGGATTATTTGAATTGTTCTTTAACAGTAAACCAGACTCTTCTCAAGTTTTAAAAGTCAATATTGAACGTGCTATTCGTGATTATTGATTTAGTAGAAAAACTACTCGAATATTGGGTTCATAGAGTTCGCTCCTGCCAAAGAAATTGTGAAGGCAATTTGAAAGATTTTATATTCAGAACTTAGTTGTATCGATTCCTTAACAATTAATGGGTTTTTTGAAAATAATAATCTCATTTGAAAAACCAGTATTTCCATTAAACAAGTAAATAAGGAGACTTAACCTTATCAAAGTTACCGAAATTAAGCTTGAATGGAAAAAAATGAGACTAGAGAAACTATTATGTTTGATTTCAAAGAGTGGGTAAGTTCTTTTATTTTATTTAAGTCACTTACTTTTTTTAGAATGACTTTTTTTGCAAATATGCGCACAACTAAAATAGACATCCACATGAAAACGTCATTCACAATTTCATAAATGAAAGCGAAATGTTAGTGCCATTACTGGTGACAAGACGTGGGCTTATTAAACCAAGCTAGAATTAGGTTGTCAAATATCTCCCTTCCGCCTTTTTGTCTTTTGAACTTCGCGGCAATGTATAAGAGGGCGGGGTGCAATAGCGCCTTGTGAAATAAGGCCTTTATTTCAAAAAAGGCTTTATTACACTTCGAAAGAGAAATAAAGCCTTAAAGGCCTTATTGCACTTTCATTTTTTTTTAATGAAACAATAATATTCTAATTCTTTTTGTATTTTATTGAATAGTTACACACAAATTTCACGTTAACCAAAGTTAATAGAACATTAATAATTCAGAAAAAGAATTTCATATTAACAAAAATTAATAGAACATTAATAATTAACATTAACACACATTAAACATTAAATTAATGGAATATTAATAATTCAAAAAGAGAACCCCAAATCAAAATAAACGAAAGAAAATTAGACAAAAATGTTTTTGGCTTCTTGAACAATGGTCCGACACACTGGGCATAAAGTTGACACAGAATTCCTTTTTTTTCCGCGTCCAATTTTTCATAACAATCACTGCAAATCTTAAAATGACTACATGGCAATAACAATATATTTCTTTGTTTTTCATAACAAATAATACATGTCAAAGTATTTTCAATGGTGCAAGGCAGGACAGATGGTAAGGTATCAATTATTGGATCAACCTCATCATTCTCAACACTATATATACTTATACTATCTTGTTCCAGAATCGCGTTCAAAGACACCTTATTACATAAGTTATAACTTAACTGGCTAAGACAGTCGTTCACACTGATTATACCATTTTCCAAATTTCTTAAGATAGTTTTAATCAAATTTTCTCGCGTTTTTTGTCTTTTTAATTTTGCTACACATATTGAAATACTGCCGTCCAATGATTTTTTAAAATCAATTGATTTTGTCACATCTACATCTAGTAAATGGTCTATGAATTTATAAAAACTTCCGTTTTTCGAAAGGTATTTACCCAATTGCCCATGGAACGATTCTATTAAGCTTGTAGTTTTAATGGATTCGTTATAAACGGAGAATTTCGATGCGCCTTCCTAAAAAGAAAGAAGTCATATGTACATACATATTTTATTTATTAAAACGGGAGTGTTAAATATTTTATGGAATATACCTTTTTAATCCACTGTCTCTCGAAATACGCTATGAATTGTTCAAAAATGCTATTTAAAGTATAACTCAATAAATGTATAGGAATGGATAGGAAAGTGTGGATATGGAAATTGAGATATGTTTAATATGTATGTTTATTATTCTATTATTATAGTGTGTTTACAATGTGTTTATTTGGGTACGGAATGTAACTCGGGCGGCGGAGCAGATGTGCGCGGACGCGGGCGGCGGCGCAGATGTGCGCGGACGCACGAACCGGAGGACGCGGATGGGAGCGGGGGCGGACGCACAGCTGGAAATCAAATCTTCGTGATAACCCCAATCATATCGGTAGTTGGTTGTCATTTATGTTTAATAAAAAAAAATAAGGCTTTATTGCACAATTGGGTAAATTTTTGTAAAGGCTTTATTTCGCTTTCGAAGTGTAATAAAGCCTTTTTTGAAATAAAGGCCTTATTTCACAAGGCGCTATTGCACCCCGCCGTATAAGAGCTCGTATCTGGCAATACTATAATACTATACATCTTTGAAAGGTCTGGGTTTTGGGGGATGGTACTCTATCACTTCGAACTGCGGAGGAATGGTTTCGACAATTCAGAGCGGGTGAAAATGACACCATGGATAAGCAAGACGGTGGAAGACCTGTGACGACGAATACCGATCAAATCATGGCAAACATCGTGTTAGACCGGCATGTGGCATCCAGTGACATCTCGTGACATCGCCCAGAAGATGGAAGTTAGTCACCAAACCATATCAAACCATCTGCAGAAGGCTGGATACACAAAAAAGCTTGATGTTTGGGCATGATTTGACGCCAAAAAAAACTTCTGGGCCAAATCAACGCCTTCGATATGCTGTTGAAACGGAACGAACTCGATCCATTTTTAAAGCGGTTGGTGACTGGCGACGAAAAATGGATCACATACGATGATATCAAGCGAAAACGGTCGTGGTTGAAGGCCGGGGAATCGTCCCAAAATGTGGCCAAGCCGGGATTAACGGCCAGGAAGGTTTTGCTGCGTGTTTGGTGGGGTTTAAAGGGAATCATCCACTATAAACTACTCCCATATGGCCAAACGCTTAATTATACCATATACTGCGAACAATTGAAGCAGGCAATCGACCAAAAACGTCCAGAATTGGCCAACAGGAAGGGAGTAGTGTTCCACCAGGACAACGCCAGACCACACACTTCATTGAAGTTACGGGAGCTCTGATGGGAGGTTTTATCGCATCCAATAAATAGCTCGGACACAGCGCCAAGTGACTACTACCTGTTCCTGTCCATGGCGAACGCCCTCATTGGTGGAAAGTTGAACTCAAAAGAGGCTTGTGAAAAATGGCTGTCCCAGTTCTTCGGAAATAAAGAGGGGGCTTCTACGTGGGGGGTATTCTGAAGTTGCCGTCTAGATGGAAACAGATTAACGAACGAAACGGTGCATATTTGAACTAAATCCGATTACTGTAACATTTTTTATAAAACATTGAATAAAAAGCAAAAAGACGGAAGGGAGATATTTGACAACCTAATATTATCTTAAAAGGAACAAATGGTGAAGTCAATAATAAAAATTTTAATTAATATAGTACATCAAATATATTTATTTTTTTGTTAGTGATTGATGGATTATTTATTAATTTTCAAAAAGCCGGCTACCTACAAACTTTCATGCAAGCAGAATAGGTCGCTAAGATAAATTGCTCGTTAAACTAATCAATGTCTAGTAAAGTTTCTAATATCCTCTCCAAAAAATAAAAATTTGTTAACGTTTTCCTAGTCAAATGTTATTTATTCGAAAAAAATCAAAAAGTTCTTTAAGCCAGTTTCACAACTGCAAAAGATCTTCGTTAGAACTCAAATTAAGTCACTAAAATTATATTTATTTACATGAAATAACACAAGATATCCTTCAACTGCTTGTCACTATCGCTTCTGCAAAGTTCATCTCGCACAATTTTGTGTTTGTGTGTATGTATTTTAGATATGTGACGTTGTTTTAATGTAAGCTCAAAGTGGTCATTTCAAAAAGGTTGTGGGTTGATAAACCACGGTGCCAACATCGATATCTATTGCTTCTTTAAAAATTTGGAACAACTAGGTCACGGCCATTACAGCTTTGCGGTTTAATTTGCAGACACATTCACACAATCGAGATGAATAGCATCGCTAAGCAAATAAAACCGCTATTACCATAGAAACCGTAACACATCCAATGCAAATTGTTATTGGCGATATAAGATTTTTTTGTTGTTATTGAACTAAATTCTTTGGTAGCTGCAACAATTGAACTTTAATTTACCAACGCACATACAGACAGACACACAAAGAAGCTCATCACGCTTCGGCAAATGTTTACAAAACGAACGTGAACGTGAACATGAACGTGGACGTGTGCAATCATTCGTTCCACATGGGTTAATTTGCGAAAATTATGCAATAACTAATACTACACGACTTATACATGTAGTATATATATATGTATGTACATTGCTTGCATTTTATATTTCGCGACTCAAAATATTCTCTTTCAATATCAATCGAAACACTTTTGCCACTTTGATTGAGGTATCTCCATAATAGGCATTCTGAACCCATCAACCGCCTCTTCAGAGGTCGAAAAACGTTGACCTCTTAGTTCATCTTTTACGTATGGAATTTGGTTTTTAGTCAGAACTATACGGTGGATGACTTGCTGAATTGATGTTTTAAGTGCTCGAAAATGCACTTGTTTCAGTCGATGTGTGAGAGTTAGCATTGTCGAGGTAAAGAGTGATCCGTCCACGGCGTTTGGTTTTCCTGATTCCCTGAAAGACAAAGACAAGTCACTGTGTGTTTCTAGTGACATGTTTGTCCAGTTTTTTTCCAAAAAAAGGCTACCATTTGCTTGGAAATGACTCAACACCCATACAATCGTAATTAAATTTTTTGTCTGAAAATATTTTAAATTACTTTAAAAAACACAAAGAACAGTCGTATGTAAACTTTGCATGAAAAATGTCAAACTAAGGATTAAGTTGTGAATTGCCAGATTGCAACTCCAGGGTTGCCAAATTCCGATATATAAAAGGGAACCTTTACATTTTCATAATATGGATTTAAAAAAAAAAATCCAAATAACGAAAAGTTTTTCATACACGTTCGATACGATAAGACTTTATAAGCGATAATTGGGTCAGATTGAGGGGTCCCCTTTTTGTGAATTGAGCAGAGACACCTAAGTTACAATCATTGGAAATGCTTTCTTCCGACCATACCTTGCAAAGAAGCTGATGCATGTACCTTGTCAGTTCTTCGTCGCCGTATTTGAATAGCTCAGCCGGTAATCCACCGAACTCTGCCGTATTGTTATTCTTTCGGCGAGTAATTGCTATTCGAACCTGATTATAGCCGGAAATGGAACATCTATTCCATCATAATCAATTGGGAAATCGGGTTCGCTATCTCCATATGTTACACTTTCACTGTATTTTGTTAGTCGCCGCATCTTTTCGTAGAATTTTCGATCATTACCCCTGTCGGCCAGCTTCTCAAGCTCTTCATACGTATTTCCGCCTCTTTCTTTTTTGTCAGCAACTCTCGGTATCTATCCCATTCCGCACGTTTTGTGGTCGACTGCAACATTGCGAGGTAGGCTGTTCGCTTTCTCTCCACTGCAACACGAGCTGTTATTTCAACCTTTACGAAAGCCAATGGTTTCGCTTGTAGATGAACGTAAGGAGCTAAAAATTCCGTTCCAAAGTTCCCTTACACCGAGTTGATGATGAGTTCTCTCAGAAGGCAGGGATACAAATCAACAAAAACCATTTCGCTGTTGCTTGTGACAGTAGCTACTCAACGTCGTACCTTCTCTGAGTTGTTGCAGACGTGCTTTGCTGTACAGAGGCGAGCGCGTATCTTCGCTAAAACAAAATGGTGGTCCGAGTCGATGCTAGGTCCTCGGTGTCTGCGCAAGAAAAAGACACTGGAGACATGTCGTCAATCAATCACAAAATAATCGATTGAACTTTACGATCCGGAGACAGCTAAATAGCTTGATAATTTTTCTTGTGCTCGAATCTAGAACTATAGACAACCATGCGGGCTCCTCAACTCATTTGGAGAGGTTTCGCCATGGAGGCTGAATTTTTCAACTATACCTTCTTTGCTCACACTGCTGTTAAAACCGCCAAGCTCAATTATTACTGCACGTGACGAGTGCAGTCGACATAAGCGCGCTTAATCCGCTCATTAATGGTATCTTTGGTTATACTCGTATCGTCTCTCTATTCCATTGGAACTTGGGCGTAAATCAGTATTATGTTGAAAGTGTCTGCTCTGTTAAGCATTGTGACTAGACACTCATCCACCGGAGTAAATGCCAGGACTCGACGACTGAATCTTTCTCCCACCTCTGATTCCACACCGAATATGTGCTATTTTATATGGCCACTGTAGTAAATGCCACAAGGATATACTCTGCTTCATCTTTGTCCCCTTATCTACGAGTATTCTTTTACTAGGACATCAACCAACTGGCAGCGACATCTTCCCAAATTAAGGAACAGACATTTCAGATGCATGCCCTTAAATTTGCATTTGACCATCAGCAAAAGGGGTGTCTTTCAAACTGTTGTTCCCAACTCGCTAGGCGAGTAGTAGAAAATTGTATACACGTTATATAGCTCTGGTGAACAGAACTCTAGACTTTAGCGAATATGTCGCAGTGGCTCCGCTGAAGCTTCGTCCCTTTTAACTATGGCCCCAGTCCCCATACGGTTTGACCACTGCATCTTACTCAGGGATTACTCATTTTCCAGGGCGCGCGGCGAGGACGCAAGAGTAGGAATTGAGTTTAACCCTACGACTGGAACTGCTTACCCAGAGGCATGACTATACCCCATTACACCCCTACTGTTGGATAATAATAAACAATGTAGGAGACTAAAAAGATATCATCCTTTAGATCTACCTTTTTCATTCAATTGATCTCACCTTTGTTTATACAAAATATATTTCATTGCACTTCAACATCATTTTTTGTCAGCAAATTTATTTATTGTCATTTTAATAATAAGACAGATTCTACATAAAACCAAATATTATAAAAAACATCTTCTTGGGTTTTCAACAATTTTAAAGTAAACAAATAAGCAGAAACTAAATATTGTCACATACTTCTCACCGAAAATTACGCAAGTGAGAACTTCCGTTGCGCATTTGGGACATTCTCAACGTCAAATGTGAGCGCAGCAGTGAAGCAAGACAACTCGCTAGCAAGTTTGAAACAGCGAAGCTAGAACACTAAATGAGTCGAGATAAGAAGTGCAAAAAAAACCGATAGCAAATTGCAACTGCTGCCGGCAATACTGCCACTACTGTTATAGATGAAGGTCGCTTGTCACAGCTACATATAAAAATTGCGAAAAATAAGAAAAAAAACATTTACTTCGGTAGAACCGGAGCAATAATACCCTTCACAAGTAAAAAAGTTTCCAAACAAGACCTTGCTTTTGATCGTTCAGTTTGTATGGCAGCTATATGCTATGATGGTCCGATATCGGCGGTTCACACAAATGATCATTTTCTTGGAAAGGAAAGCATGAAAAATTTGAAAAACATATTTCAAAAACGTCATGCTGATCAGTTATATCTATATATATTTTATATAAGTATCCGAAGTTTCCTTCTGGGTGTCACAAACTTCGTGGCAAACTTAATAACGTTTGATACTAATGTTGATCACATTTAGTGAACTTTAAGTGATAACCACTATGCACGATCAGTCACTACTAACTAGTCTTGATATCTGATTTCTAATATACATATGTATATTTACATATTTGTTCTTACGAAAACTTTACACAGCATTAAATCTGCAACATTTACTTGCATACACTTGTTCAAATTGTAATGAATAAACATTCAAGTGTAACACATAATTGGGACACTGCAATCGGCTGTCGGCTCTTCGCTGACGGCAATGGAAGTGCCTCAGAGACACTACGCCAAACAATGGAGATCGCCAGCTGCCGGCAAAGAACGCAAACTGTAACGCTTCGAACAGACACGTACCACAACCGTGCATGTAAATATGTATAACGGGTGATCCAAGTGGAGCTACCTTTTTCAATTGCCCTTTTTTGACAGTTGACGCGTGAGTCGTGAACAACTTGCCGCATTTTACCTCGAAATCTTAAACTGAAAGCGTACAAAAATAAGCTTATGCAAGAACTGACCTCGACCTTCGCCAGCGACAACTCTATGGAAAATAACGGTTTGGTGTGGGTTGTGGGCCGGAAGAATCATCAGTTCATATTTCTTCAAAAGAATTGCCGTTAAGAACGTAACCGTCAATGGCGACCTCTATCACGCCATGATAACCGACCATTTGATGCCTGAAATTGAGACTCGTGATCTTGGCGACATTTGGTTTGAATAAGACGGCGCCAACTCCCACACAATATATTAGTTAATGGATTTATTGAGAGAACTTTTCGGTGAGTAAATAATTTTCCGTTTTGGGCTGGTCAATTGTCTACCAAGATCGTGTGATATCACACCTTTTGACTTTTTCCTGTAACAATATGTAAAGTCTGCAGTCTATGCTGACAATCCCGCTTCAATTCAGACCTTGGAGTAAAATATCACGCGTGTTATTCGCCAGTTACCAGTCAAAATGCTGGGACGAGTAATTGAAAAGTGAAAGTGAAAGAAAAGTTGAAAAATATAATCTCCAAACAGTAAAGGCAAAACATTGTTATTTCGAGTGATAATAAACATTCCCCATTAATTTGCAGTTTCTGTGTAGGGAACCTCGAAATGGGTCACCCTATGTGTATGTGGTAAAAAGCTAAATGCACATTTTAATCTGTGATTTTGCTTGCATTTTCGTCTTCTTGGAGCAACGGATGCAAAGTGTCTTTGAAAGATCATTTGAAGAACCTCAATGGACGGAGATGTGCAAATGCATGAGCTCACGAATGAATAAATGAGTGAATAAATGAACGCGTGAACGCCGCCGCTGATAGAACGTCTTCTGCAGTTACTTTGGCTGAGTCTAAACGCCGTTGGCTGATGGCTAATACGCATATGTATGTATGTATGGATACACAAATCAAGATCTCCAAACTGATTACAACAACAACACATAACTATGTGTATTAGGAGTTCGTTCAAAGGGGAAATGGCAATTGGTGTCTTCAAAAAGTAAACAAGTGTGTTGGTATGTATGTAACGGGTGATTTTTTTGAGGTTAGGATTTTCATGCATTAGTATTTGACAGATCACGTGGGATTTCAGACATGGTGTCAAAGAGAAAGATGCTCAGTATGCTTTGACATTTCATCATGAATAGACTTGCTAACGAGCAACGCTTGCAAATCATTGAATTTTATTACCAAAATCAGTGTTCGGTTCGAAATGTGTTTCGCGCTTTACGTCCGATGAGCGATGAGGCTCATTTCTGGTTGAATGGCTACGTAAATAAGCAAAATTGCCGCATTTGGGGTGAAGAGCAACCAGAAGCCGTTCAAGAACTGCCCATGCATCCCGAAAAATGCACTGTTTGGTGTGGTTTGTACGCTGGTGGAATCATTGGACCGTATTTTTTCAAAGATGCTGTTGGACGCAACGTTACGGTGAATGGCGATCGCTATCGTTCGATGCTAACAAACTTTTTGTTGCCAAAAATGGAAGAACTGAACTTGGTTGACATGTGGTTTCAACAAGATGGCGCTACATGCCACACAGCTCGCGATTCTATGGCCATTTTGAGGGAAAACTTCGGACAACAATTCATCTCAAGAAATGGACCCGTAAGTTGGCCACCAAGATCATGCGATTTAACGCCTTTAGACTATTTTTTGTGGGGCTACGTCAAGTCTAAAGTCTACAGAAATAAGCCAGCAACTATTCCAGCTTTGGAAGACAACATTTCCGAAGAAATTCGGGCTATTCCGGCCGAAATGCTCGAAAAAGTTGCCCAAAATTGGACTTTCCGAATGGACCACCTAAGACGCAGCCGCGGTCAACATTTAAATGAAATTATCTTCAAAAAGTAAATGTCATGAACCAATCTAACGTTTCAAATAAAGAACCGATGAGATTTTGCAAATTTTATGCGTTTTTTTTAAAAAAAAAGTTATCAAGCTCTTAAAAAATCACCCTTTATGTGTGATGGCAGTGAAACAGCTGCCGCATCCACAGCGGCAACAAAGTGGCACCAGCAGCGGTAATTGTTGGGGGCCAATTATTGTTGCACTAACAGTTTGGTTTTCAGCTATTATTGTTTTTGTTCTCACTATTGCATATTCACTATTGTTGTTAATGCAATGTCTGAGGTTGTTGCAAAAAGACTTAACTAACGTCTTCATTCACAACAAAGATTCACTTTTCTGGTATTAAAAAGGTAAAATATAAAAGAGTGTGAACTGCAAGTCGGTGGCATCAGTCGGTGTTCATATTCAAATTGTAACGCAACACAAAGCAAAGGAAATAAAAAATAACTCGAAAACGAAAATTTCAGAAAAAAAAAAACAACGCACAGATCAACACAAAGCGACCGTTGACTTTGCTATTCGGTATTAAGGACACGCACAGAATTATATTCGGGCGGCAGGATACAACCGAATAAACCCCAGCAAAAATGTTTAAATTGGTAAGTAGAGTTCGAAGGAAAATGTAAATGGGGAAGTAAAAGTGCTTGCGAGTGCATCAAATAATTTAATTTATATAATATATAATAAATATGGAAAACCCAAGGAGCTACTATTCCGACAACAAGATGATTTCCGAAAAGTTCTCCGATTTCTTTCTTCAAAATACAGCAACACAATCGGTAACAAATATTACGAAGGTAGTCATCGTAAAAGGCTTTACTGTTTTTCAAAATAATCTCCATTAAAATGTAAACGCTATTACCACTGTGATTGAAATATCTTCAAAACGTGCATTCTGAAGGTATGAACCGCCTCTTCAGGTGTCGAAAACCGATATTTTGAGACTCAACTGCAGTTTTTTTGGTCGATAACCCGGATTGCCGTGGTGATCAATGATTCAACTTCGGCTGTTAATAATGTCGTGTCCAGTTTTTCCAAAAGACAGTCAGCTGTTTGTTTGGAAGTGCTTCGTTTGCGGACCATTTTTCTTAAATTCGGCTGATCTGGGAAACTCCATACAGTCGACTTTCGTACTCATGTGCATAAATTCACGATTCATCATCTAACACGATGTCATACTCGCGTTTTGAAGTAAGAAGAAGTCCCGCTACCGTATATTTCTCTACCAATTCGACACGAGCCTTTTTTGGCGATTGACAAATTGTGTGGAATCCAATGTGAGCAGATTTTTTTACAGTCAAATGTTCATACAATACTGAATGTGTGCTGGTGCCATTTATGTCTACAGAAGTTCCGATCTATGATAGGTCGCATGAAGGTTTTACAATATCACTTTCCTCACAAAATCAATAGTTCCCGGAACGACAACTCTTTTTGGAAATCCTTCTCGAATTTCTTCTTAGAGTGATCTAGGGTCTCGACTGAATGCACCATAACATCGATAAACTCTGAAAAGTTTAATTAATTTCATCGAAACGCTGTTGTTGAGTTAATCCACGTCAAAAGTTGCGAAAGTCGCGTTTTAATTACACATTGTGGCCGAAATGAATTTTTTAAGTTACTATTAACAAAACAAAAAGCGTTCTGAGTATGTACGTGGGTCATCAAAAATGTAATAAGGTGTCAGTAGCCAAATTGCAACACTAGTGTTGTCAAATTCCGAAGTATAAAAAGTAACCTACGTGTCTTGAAAAAAGCCCAAGTACATACATTTCCAACTACAATAGTTCACTATGAATTCTCTTAAATGATAATCGGAAATCAGAGATTAAAAATGGAGTGAATAATCCAGTCCTGGTCTAGCAATAGTGTTTCCAGTACTTCAACTAGCTCAACATTCCATTAAAACGGAGATTATATAGTATATTCTCAACTTGGGAACCACGAGAAAACATGTTTTATAACAAAACAGAATATGGTTTTTAAGCTGTCAGAAAAAGCTATAATCTCTGGTTTCCAGTTAGTCAGAAGAAATTCTATCTCAGAATATATTATATCAATTTTCATTATCCTTACTCTCGTTTCTCACAAATCTGTTTTTACCATAATCGGAAGGTATGAGCACAAATATAAATTCTGGGATGGTTTAATTCAACAAAATTCGCACTGTGGACGAATTCGAGTAATCAATAATTGTATATTTAATATTCAGTACTCCGCCGTCACTTTCCTTGTTTATGCGACGAAAGGAATGGGAAAGAAACCAGATGGTGATAGGACAAACCTATATTTTCGGTCCGTATAGAGCAGAGGTTTACTAAGCCAATCAACAATTACACCAAAAACCACAAAGCTGCTGGTTTATGCTGCTGTTCATATTGACACTCATATTTGAAGTAATCCAAAGACCATACAGACCGATCCAAGGGGCAAGCAAGATAAATCAGACTCAAAAACTGGAATTTCCATAGGACTTAAGCCAGTTGCCGTTGCGGAAGGTACTCAAACAAAGTGCGAAGTGTCATAATTGTTGTAAAGAATGCCCGTATTGATTTCTCGAAAGCTCGTGGACGATTTATTGATTATCAGAAAGCACTCTCTTTTCCATAAATTTTGAGGGAAAAAAATTCGTTTTCTTTTTCATCAAAAAAATAATGAAATTTATCTAAACTTTCACCGATTTCTCACTCTATTCTCATTTTAGTCTCTTATTCTCTTCGCACTCGTCGCCTTTACCAGCGCACGTCCTGGCTACCTGCATGGCCATTACCCACACATTGACTACCCATTGTTGCCACACCATCATGAACCGTTACATTTGACTAAACTGGTGCACATACCGGCCGCCATTTCACATCAGAGCTCAACCGTCATTCACAGCGCGCCAATCATTAAGCCAGTTGTGGTGCCGGTGCTGAAGACCGTCGTGCATCCGATTGTCAAAACGTATCATCCAGCGCCCATAATCAAGGCTTATCACCCCTTCGCTTTGGATCCGTACCACCATCACTACGATCATCATGACTTCCATCATTACCACTAAACCATTTACTGGACTTACCTATGACAACCGCAGTAGTTTCAATGAAAAGTGATGAGGATGACTGAGATGACGTTGAATATAAGTATGTCTAAAATTTGCTGGAAATCGCGCACAATTACTTGCAACATGTTTGGAGAGGCTAGTAAATTTCTAATAATAATTAACAAAATTTTTTAAGGGCCACTGTTCTTTTTTTATATAATAACAGTTAATTTTTTATTATATCCACTAATATACCATGTCACATGACCACTGCTGATTATTTCTATCTTATTTTATGTAATAACAAATTTCCTGTACAAAGAGCACAAATCCGTGAGGAGGGGAGAAGATGATGTTCGTTATAAATAAATAGCTTAATTGTTAATTAAAACAACAAAAAATTATCATGTTTTCATTGATCCTTTATTATTTAAAAAAGGAAAGAAAGGACTTTAGAAAGCAAATTTCATTTTCTTAAAATACCCGTGCCCTTTCTCTGCATAATTCTCTAATAAATTATGAGGAATCTATTACCACGATGCATCGTAACGTGCGACCTCGTTTCGCTCGAACTCGCTGTACAAATGTGACACCAACTATTAATGGCTCATGGCTCGACATAACTGATTGCGTTATTCAGCCGTTGCATGTCCAGTTTGTAGCCCGAAGGCACATAAATGCTGAAAATAGATACCATTGTACCTTTTCACTCAGAAATCTATAACGCATTGGTAAGTACAGTATCTGTTCATTGAATTATGTTTAATGCGTTCATTGGTATTGCTGACATTGGAAAACATATTTATTAGAAAATCAAAGAAAATAACCTAACTAGCGTGGGATTTGGATTTTGAATGCACTTAACTATATACATATCGCCGTAGAGCTCGTACAGTACGCGGTTCCATCTTCTTCGATATCCATCGCTCCCGCGGACTGCTCCGAAAACCTTACAGAGAACAGTTCTCTCGAATGCTTTAAGTGATTTCTCATCTCATCGCCATAAAATAGGACGGGGATGCTGAGGGTTCGAACACAAAGTATCTGTTGAGAAAACAGTGTCACTGCGCTTCAGATTAGCGGCGCGTGACACTTTTTCCACCATTATATTGAAGAAGACGCACTAAAGAGACCTCTGTAAAACCTAGGCTGATATCAAACGGCTCGGAAACCGCATATGAGTTTGGCAGAGATTCCAAATTTAGACTAGGCATGGAATGGGTAGCTCTTGTAAAAGCCACCGCAAGCGGTGTTGTAATCGACAAAACGTTGATGATTGTTGATCTGTTTGCCGAGGGTCTTCTCCAGTGCTTGAAGAGGATTTTTCAAGTCCAAAGCCACAATGGTAAGTTCAAATCAGTTTATTTATAATGGATGTACGTTTTCCACGCAATATTCTCGAAAAAACCTCATATGCAATATTAAGAAGTCTGATCCGGCGTTCATTAGCCGAGACTACGTTATTTCGTTTCTTGTAGATAGGGCAGAGTACGCTCATATTCCAATCACTGGGCATGCATTCATCCAACCAAATCATGCTTAGCAACTAAAACATGCGCCTTTCTAACTCGCCGCCGGCTTTAAACAGCTCAGCCGTTAATCCATCGGTATTGAGGTATTGTTATTTTTAGGCCACCTTAACTAATGTTGCCACGGTAGATTGTTGGAACGAATCCTTTTTCAACCGCCACAGCACTGCTTTCGCCATTAACCCATTTCCGGCTGCACTTAGATCCACTGCTTTGATTTCATTCAAACTTTATATTCTGCTTATTATGAAAAAAATTCAATGACTTTTTGATTTTGAGATTTTTACATTAAGCCGTTTAGCCACTGGAATGTGGTCGAAAAATCGACCATCGGCCGAAAACGATACTTGCCAAAGTGAAACAGTGTTTTATTAGAGTTTATCATTCAAAACGTTTATTTTGTGCAGTTTTTCAATTTCACATTACATTTCTTTTACAATAAAAGAAAGATACACGTCATAAGTAAGTTGTGAAAAACTTTTCTGGAAAGTTCAATATCTTATCTTTATATTTGATGGAATTGATTGAAGCACAAAACATGTAGAGCTATGTTGCATTTTGTGCATTTATATGACGAATCTCACTGGAACTTGTCTCTCTACTTGCCTGGGAGGCATTTTTATATTCGTGATCTTGGAAGCTTCGGGAAAATTCTATTCTATAAATATCTGGAAAGAAAACTCTTGAATGTTCCATAAAGTGGAACAAGTATTTATTCGATTTTTTCATTTCCTGCATGTTTTCCATTATGACACTTCGTGCGTCTACTTGTTTGTGAAAGAACTCAGTAATCTACAATTTAACAAAACAATTTTCTGTTAAATTGAAAGTATATAGTCATATACTAGTACTCCCACTACCAACAACATACACTTCTTTCTTCATTCTTTCTTTACTGATCTTACCTATCCTCTCATAACTCTTTTTTTCATTTGATAATTTCCATACTTGCTAATTGATCTTTCCTTTAATCTTTAATTACATTAAATTCTCTATTTCTCTTAAATAATATTAGCAACAACAATAAACATTTACACTCATTAGTTTTAAGCTCGTATGAAATATGTGGACTTCCTAGATGTAAGGACACAAAATTAGTGAAGTGGAAATACTCGTATTTGTCGTATCGTTTTCGGCCGGTGGTCGATTTATCAACCAGTTAATTTTGCGCATTCCTTATCATTCTATACTACAACCGATCTGCTGAATACTACAGTCTGCGTGAAGTATGCGACAAACACTACAATATAGAAAGCTTATTTTTTTCAAAAATTTTCTCTATTTTTTCCGAATTTTTTTAAAAATTTGGAAAAAATGGGTCTTTCGAAAATCCGATAAAATTTAAAAAAATTAATTAATTAGTAAAAGAAAATTATTGTCAAGATCAGAAAGAGCCAAGATAACATACAATTATTGCCTTCATGACATATCTCGATAATTTTCGTCTCGGCGATTTTTCAAAGTTGCTGGTCGAAAAATCAACCATTGGCTGTAAATGGGTTAAGCAGTTTCGGGAAATGTTTTCTCCAAATTTCGTGTATACTCTGAGTGTCTGTTATCATATTTCCTTTTTGTCTTTATAGAAGCCGTGCTTGGCTTGAAACTATTTGTTGTTGCTCAACTTCTCAGCTTTTCTTTAAACTTCTTCCATTCCAGGATATTCGAAAAATGCTGTTTCGAGAAAAATGCGTTTAAAGACAAAATGTTGGAGAAGGCTGAACTAAAGGTTACGCTATTGAAGACTGTAACTCAAAAACTATTTGAAATATGATATATTGATGCGGTTTTCTTTGATAGATAGAGTGAGTAAAGAGAACGGTTTATATTTATAATAACATCCATTAAATAGTATAGAAATACTGTTTTTGAGGTTTCTAATGTGATGTCGTGATTAATTTAATTTTTTCCGCTTACATTGCAAACGCAGGCTGAACCCTACGAGATTTATCAAAATAATGTACTAAGCACTGTACCTATTGAAAAGGTCTACAGAAAACTTCGGGACGGTACATGTCTATCTCTTATGGATATTCCACAATAACATTTTTTTTTCATTTACTTTTTACGACAAAATAATGGCTAATTTTCGAATCATTTTAACCAATACTGCATTAATTCTTATCAAATTAATATTTAAGATAGATCTAAAGGATTTAAATAATATTTTCGAAGGTATTACAGATTTAAAAATTGGGGGACGTAGCGTTTGAGGAGTTACCGGCCGTCCAGGACGGTAGGAGCGTGCCTATATATCGCGCGTGGGAGGCCCGGGTTCTTCCATTGAATTGAGCAGCGATCGGACGCGTTTTATTATCGGAACTCTCTAGCGAGGAATATTTAAACGGAAATCCTGAAATATATGCGTACAATTTCAAAGTGATCCTTCCTCAAAAATAATATTTAGTGCAATGGATTATAACTCGCTCAGTAATCATGCGACGAATATCATACGTGCACCCCAAAATACTGATGTCGTAACCTTGCCAGACGACATTTTCGTCTTTTCACGTTTGAGAACCGGTTCATTATGAACAGTCCACTAAAATGACTATCGATTGGACTTCAGTATGAAATTGAACTAACGAAGCACCCCTTTCGCTTCTTTAGAACGTCATTGTCCTCGGTGCTCATTTCACCTTTTTTCAATTTAGAAAACCTTTTTTCAACAGTTGATTTTTCTGGTGCAGAGCCCAAATTCAACAGCTTTTCTCCCAAAAAGTAATGCTTTATTAAATCTTTTTGTAAACTAACATAAGTTGCTTCACAAAAATGCTAGATCTCATTAACTAATAGGTATAATCTGATTTATAGAAATCATATAGATTATAGTAGGAGTATTATCTATACATATGTCGTCCACAAAGCGTAGACGGGTCCTCTAGTATATTTCTATAATACGAAAAGCACAGATGTTTTTTTCTTTAATTTCACGGTTTTAAATACCACCGGTCCTAATTTGATGGCTGGTGACTGTATAATGAATGCAACAATGCCAGTTTGATTGTCACTACATAAATGTCACATGTTGGTGCACTAGTTGTATTTTACATATTTTCTTGCAACATTTCCCTCACATAATCAGGTTCTAATTTCAACATAGCACATTACATATCAAAATAAGCTTCGACACATAATATACAAATATGTCCATTTGTATACATAACAAATACGGAGGGACTTAGTTTAGGTAAAGCTGAACTTACTTCTTACTCTTTTAAATTGCAACAATTAAAATTGGGGTGGCTTAACTAAGATTTGGACCGATTTAGATAATTTCCGGTCATACGATGACAAACTCAAATGCACTATTCGTGCAACGTTTTATCTCTGATAAAAATTGTGCTGAGCGAATTTAGTTATTGCACCTTTAAGGGTTTAGGAGATATGTGCATTACCCCTCATAGAAGGCGGGACCACGCCCAACTTTTCAAAACCTTTAGCCCACAGATCCCCTTTGCTACTGCGATCCTCTAAGTCAAATAATAGTTCTATATCTTAATTTAGTACTTAGTTATGACACCTTATAAGTTTTCATTCAATGACAGTGGTCCGATTGATGATGTGAACTCAGTTTTCCAAAGACCACATGTACCTAGGTTCATTAGGATATTTAATTTTTTACTCAGCTGCGCAGTCAGACAGACATCCGGATTTCAACTCCTCTCGTCATCCTGATTATTTATTAATACATAACCCAACTCGATTATTTTCGAGTTATTTAGGTAGGTGATGCAAACAACCGTTAGGTGAACAAAATTATTATACTCTGTAGCAACATCTTGCAAGAGTATAAAAACGGAAGCTGGTATTCATGACTGTAATAATCAGTGACTATCATGCCATAGTTAATTGGATCAAAGGCAGTGAGAATTTTAAATGAAACAATGATTGGAATGATTGGCAGACAAGACTTCCAAGTAACTACTAACAAAAAATAGTTGACCGTTTTTTCTTAAGGCAACGGTCTACTTAAGAACGTAGTTTGTGTATTGGCGACTGCTCCGGAAGAAATATTTTTAGAATTGATATGTTGATAGTGTCAACAACAGTGCAAACATTGAACTATAAATTATTGGCTTTCATTTAAATAATTACATTATCGTTATGCAAATCTTTCTTCCGAAGCCTTCACTTTTAATAATATAGTATTATTATTATAGTGTAGCTTGATTCTATGAAATTGGCTGAGTTGAAAGTACTGTTATCTCCCGATAAGATTTGGTTCAGATTTTTACTCTCATTATAAATGCATCAGATAAGAATTTATATTAATTAATTAAAGCTATTAAATTGTTAACATTGATAATAATAATAATAAAAGAGAGAAAAATTAGTAAGTGATTATACCAGTTTAATGAACTAGTGACATATTATTTTGTACAGAGTTCTAAGTACAATTGTGTTGTTACTTTTATAAAAATTAGTTTTAGAATAGATGAGCACTTAAAGGTAAAAGGGGGTATTCGATTCAACACGCCTTTAAAGTTAACTAATCGAACAAAAAACTGGTATAAAATATAGAGACTTATATGAGGAAACATATATAAGATAGAAAGTGGTTATACCACTTTAAAGAGGTACATATACTCTTTCATTGAATGGAAATACATAGATATACATTCTATTGATTTCTCATGAGATGCAACAGGCCACCTGAGTAAAAATGAATTTCTTTGTCGATAAAATATAGTTTTTTGAAGAGAATAATACTTATTGGAACAAAAACTTGCCTTAATGACAAGTTTCCAGTCCGGACACTGCCTCGGAAAACCCCACCATCGAGTATTGGTATATTAAGCTCAGAGCTGGCGAAATGACATCCGAAGACAGTGAACGCAATGGACGCCCAAAAGAAGTTGTGACGGACGAAAACATCAAAAAAAGTCCACAAAATAATTTTGAATTACCGTAAAACAAAGTTGTTCCAGATAGCAGGCACTCTATAGACAACAATTGAATGTGTACAACATATCATTCCCGAATATTTGGGTATGAAAAAGCTCTGTGCAAAGTGGGACCTCATGAGCTTACGTTTGATCAAAAACAACAGTTAATGATTCAGAGCAGTGCTTGGAGATGTTCAAAGTAATAAAACTGAGTGCTTGCGTCCATATGTGGCAATGAATGAAACAACTCCATTATTTCACCTCAAAGCCCAATCGACAGTCATTCAAGTGGACTACACAAGATGAACCCGCTTCAAAGCGTTCGAAAACGCAAGAGGCAGCTGCAGGTGTAGAATGTTGGAATAAACAAAGTAAATTTTTATTGATTACTTTTTTGGACCATTTTAAGGACGGAATCGGCCACAATTAAAAAAAAACGAAAGTGCTGTTTCTCTATAATAATTCACCGCGTCACAAGTCAGTGAAAACGATGAAGAAAATTCATGAGTCGGTCTTCAAATTGCTTCCGAATCCAGGGTATTCTCCAGATCTGGCCTCCAGTGGCGATTTCCCGTTTTAGGTCTCAAAAGAATGCTCGCCGAGAAGAAATTTCCGTCGAGTGAAAAGGAAATCGCCCAAACTGAGGCATATTTCGAATCAAAAGGCAAATCGTACTACAAAAAAGGTATCGAAAACTAACTTGAAAAAAAAGTAGTTTACTATGGAAGGCCGTGGACTTTTCAGTTGACCTGTTAAATTTTAACAAACAAAACAAGGAAAACTGTTGGGTTGCACTAAAGCCATATTACCCTTCAACAACATAAAAGATTCCATACAAGAACTTGATTTTAGTCGGTCAATTTGTATGGCAGCTATATGTTATAGTGTTCCTATATCGGAAATTCCGAGAAATGGTCTTCTTCTCGAAGAGAAGAAGTTGTGGGTAAAATAGCAGATCAATGTCTGCATGTTGGAAAGACTAAATCGATTCAATTCGTCATGCTGTTGACTTATACATATACCATAAAAATTTCATAAGGTCTTCAATTTTCTTTACCCTGATCAAGTTATATATATTTTCCAATACAAAAGTTGCAAAATTCTTCCTTAAAATGAAATTTAGGTATTTCGAAACCTTTTCACAGAATCACAAATTTGTCCTAATTAGTTGCCTATATAAATCCTAAAATCCTTATAAAATATTATTTCATTGATATTGACAAACAACCAGTCTAAGACTGGTTTTGCTGCCCAGACACGACAAAGTTGTGTTCAACCTACCAGGCTTGACTGTCAACTAAGCCATTACTAACAAGACACATTATAATTTATATTTATATAAGAATTACAAAAAGTATTCGCAATAACTACAAAATATTGCATAAGAAATTAGAAAAACATGCATTGACCAATGAACAGACACACGAGCACCATATAAAAGAACAGCTTGCTAATCGGGTAAATTACCATAATGACCTCATATCATTATAAATTATATTTACAAGATATTATTTAAAATTATATTGTATAAATTATATTATTATTTCACATTTGTTGATCTTATTGACCCTTTTTCATGCAAATTCTTAAATCCCAGGAAACATATGTCCTAACCTTTGTACAAAATTATGTTTACACTTTGGCAATATATTGCAAAAACTTTAATAAACTACTAATAGTGTTTTTTCACTTAACGACTATTTGCACACATAAAACTCTTCAAGTTAGACAAAGAATTATTCGAAAAGTGGAGGACGGCGAGACGTTTTTGAGGATAACGAGGAGTTGAGTTCCGGATGTTCACCCAATTGTTCATGTAAGCTTAAAATTAAGTAAAAATTAATAAAAATTTTCTAGAATCGGAATACTGCCAGATTTATACAGGTCATCAATAGTTTGAAACTTTTCTAAAATCTGCGGATTAAATGTACATATGTATCTCACAAACTACTAAATCTTAATAAGCCGTACGTCACGGGGTGAAAACAAGCACGCTTACTTCCTTTATATCAAGTTCGTCGTTTATTTCTACGTGATTCCTTCAGTAGACAAATCAGACATCAATGTAGGAACTTTTGGAACTCACTTGCAACATTTTTATATTAGGCTTGCCACGAAATAAAGAAATTCGTGCTTGAGAATTGACGATTAACAGTCAGAGACCTTACTGGCATCGTTGGAATATCGGAAGGATCAGTGAAAATTATTCGGTTCCAAAATAACTCAGAATAACGTCAGTGAAACAAATATCATGTCATGAAACGTATTACTACCGGAGAAGAGTTTTGGATCTATGCTCACGACCCGGCAGCAGACGTTCAGTCGGTCGAATGTCGTGACAAGGGTGAGCCGAAGGTAGTTGTGCCCTCCTCCTTCCGACCGGCCTAACTGTCAGCAAGAAATACTATTTGAGTATTAAGGGGCTATTCTACTCTAGAATTTTGAAAAATTCGATTTTTCTCACATATTTAAAGTTTAGACTTTCAAAAATATAACCTTGGAAGGATTTTTCAAAATTTGACTTATTTTCGGAGACACAGCCGATTTTGTGAGGTGGCGTCCGTGTTTACTAGAATTGTCTCCTAAACTTTAAACGCGTTTTTCTCGAAACTACTTTTTTCCACACGGTACCGGCATTATCTCAAGTTCTATATAACCGATTTACCTGACATTTTGTGTGAACTTTCTTTATATAATCCTATATCGTTCCTACCAGCATCCTGTCAATTATTTTGTTTTTAATATTTAAAAAAAAATTCAGGAATTTCAAAAAAAGGCGTAAAAAATGATTTTTATTTTCAGGCAGTCGCCATTTAAAAAACAAAATTGTTTGCGTGTTCCCGGACTATAACAGCATCTTTACTGATTAAGAATTTCTTTTGCCTTTTTTCAGACCAAGTTTCAGACCAGTCAGGATCAATGACACCAGGATGCGCCAGTTTTTTTTTTACACCTGTCTCTCCGCCCCCCCCCCCCCCTCTAATTATTTTAGTTTTCAATATTTTTTTTTTTTGTAAAATTTTTTTCTGTATTCTTAAGGTGTCAGTAAAAAACACCATAAAGAAATGGATAGTAAAAATATTTTTGGTTTTTTTTTTCAAATAAAATTCAAAAAACTGCCCAAAATTTGATTTCTAGAGTAGAATACCCCCTTAAGCGTCGTATGCGCCCGAAATTATGGGCCGATAATTCTTGGTTTTGCACCCCGATAGTGCACCGTCGCATACTACATTGACTATTCGTGAGTTTTTCTCCAAATCGTGCGGACACCAACATATTGAGCTGATTTAGTTCCATTTAACTTTTGGTTATTCAGCAAACTCAAACGACCGCTGCGGGGAAACCGTTTTAAGTCAAATAAAGACATTAAGGAGTTATATGGGTTTACGGGTTTCAAAAAATCGATTTTATTTATTATCTTATTAAATTCTACAACACTTTTGGAATATTGTCATAATTTTTCAAGTTGATCCGAGTGATAGTTTCGAAGATACAGCCTAGAAAAATTGTCCGCAAGAGGCTAGCTAGGAGTGACTTGTCTTTAAGCGCGTTTTTCTCGAAACTGTGTTTTTGAAGTCGGTTGGAAATATTTCTTGAGAACTACTCATACGATGTTCATGAAATTTTAAACAAGTCTTTGAGATACAATTCTTAAAGACTTAGACGAAACCTTTTTTATTACAACTATTTGAAAAAAAAATTGCGAAATTTTCGTTTTTGTAATAATGTTGACCAAAAATCCGATTTAAAGTTTTTTCTTTCGTCCAATTTCTAAGTTAAGATTTTAACTATAACACGCATTTTTTTCACTTTACATGATCCTGTAAGGAGTTATCCTGCCAACACGCGCACATATTTTTTCCGAAAAGTCACCGGAAATGGCGTCTTTTTTCCAAAAATTTCAGAATTGTTTGGTTAATAGTTTATGATTTTAACAATGAAAAATTCTAATAAAATATTTCATTTTTTGTGTGGGGAAAAAATTGTTGAAAAAATTGCGGTTTTTACCCAAGAAATCCCATGTAATCTCTTAAGCCATGCCCTTCTCCCTTTTCATCTGAATATGCGCGAACTGAGTTTTTCAGATATTGATCCGAAATCCTTGAATGGAAAACTTTTTTAATTTGACAAGATATCTTCACACATTTATCACATATTACTTAAAGCATCTCCGAAGAATCGGTTATTTGTGGCGCCTAAATATATCCACGTATTTTATCCCATTTAAGTGATCGTTGAGATAAAAGTACAGAAAATTAATGTATTCAAAGCATTTTATCACGTAAAAGTTTTATTCAAGTATCGCATTGAAGGAACAGTTTGTTGCAATAGTATTAGTTCTTTTAATCCTAAGTGCAGCCGCTGAAAATTTTAATGATGATACATATTTTTGTAATATTTTAAGTGTATTGCTTTCGATTTTCGACATCCAGTGAAACTAAAAAATTTGTATTCCATTCCGATTTGAAGTAAAACATAACATGTACTTGTTTCCTTTTCAAAATGCACACAAATTATGTATAATAATTGTCTAATACAATGTAATATATATTCTTAGAAGTATTTTATTTGAGCTACAAATATTATATATATATGTACTGCCAAAAGTGTATATAAAATGTTGTGTTTCCTGAAAAAATGTTTCTTGCGTCTTCGAATACCTTAGAGTTTCGCCAAACATTAAATTAAGGAAAATTACATTCTTTTTAAGCCGTTGACAGCTCCGTACTAAAATCGACTACTGTAACTAATCGCTGTATTTTATCTTGAACGAGTTTGCCACATTAGCAGCTTAAATTAAGTGTTCACTGACATGCAGAAGTATACCTTTCACTTTCCAGTTTACCTGTTGAGTTTTGTAGCCATTGGCGACTTATGTCAATCGTTTTGACAAGCGAATAATTAATGCGTTTCCTTCGTGAGGAAGTCATAAATAATAAAATAGTTAAAAAAGATTTTGAATCGATAATCGACATGTTAGACATTTCCATAAATAATTTACATAGAAAATTAAAAATAAAATTTATATCAAGGTTTCAAAATCAGTACGAAATTGAATAACTTATTGTAGTAAGAAATTTAGTATACTCGAATAATTTTGGATTTTGCATGTTATGGCCGCGATTGAATGAGCGACGCCACCTCGAACAATTTAAACGAAAGTTAGTTAGTTTAAGAACATTAATGATGCCAATGAGGTACATATGTAGGTATAGACTTTCATTTCTAGTGCGCATATTTTGAACTGGTAGTATTATTCTGCCCACCAATCGATGACAACGGAATAGATATTCCATTGCCCGACTATGATGAGCTTCGAATAGCAATTACCCACCTGAAAAACAACAAATATGATGCCAAAGAACTGAAGAGGTGTATGCAGCAGCTTCTTTGCAAGATATGGTCGGTTAAAAGCATGCCCGACGATTGAAATTTAAGTAAGCTCTGTTCAAACCAAAATCTGCGTTGATTATTGTTAGATTAGTCTCCTTAATATCGCACATAAGATCTTATCGAACGTAATGTGTGATTCAGTCTCTCAGCCCAGCGTCAGAAAACTGATTGCAGTTTATCAGTATGGCTTTAGACCTGAAAAATTTACTACTATCGACCAGTTTCTCTCAATGCGCCAAATCTTGAGAAAGACATATGAAAGGAAAATAGACACACACCACTTCTTTGTCGATTTCAAAGCTGCTTTTGACGCCACGAGAAGGTACCCCGATGTCGGTATGTCTGAATTTGGTATCCCCGCTAAACTAATAAGTGCGTGTAAGTTGGCGTTGAGCAGCACCAAAAATTCCGTCGGGATCGTAAGACCAACATATCAGCCTTAAAGTCCAACGTAGAACCACTCTTGCCAATAGGTGCTTCCTTGGACTGGATAATCAATTGAAAAGTAAAGTCCTCTCTCGACGAACAAAAACCAAACTCCCTCATTCTTCCCGTCCTATTATATGGTGTGGACGAATAGACAATGATATTATCTAATGATTCGGCCCTACAAGTGTTGGCGAGAAACTTTTTGCGGAAGATTTATGGTCCTTTCATGATCAGATATACGACGATATTGAGATAGTTCAGCGAATCAAGAAACAGCGGCTGCGTTGGCTAGGTCATGTTGTGCGGATGGAAGAGAATAATCCAAATTAGTACCCGCCGGTGGAAACAGAGGAAGAGGAAGACCTCTACTTTTTAAGAGACATCAGGTGGAAAAGGACCTGACTGTACTTGGTAACTCGAATTGGCGCCAAATAGCGAAAAGAAGAAACGACTGGCGCGCTGTTTCTAAATTGGCTATACATTCTAAGAAGAAAAAGGTTTTCATTCGGATATCTCTACGAATGTTTGAATTCATTGCAACTCTGCGCTTCTAAAATCGTATGAATTGTGTAAGATGTTTAGGCGTAAATATTTTTCAAATATATTTAGAAGACGTAATATGAAAATTATGTAAGAAATTTTAATTTAGGGTGGGAAAGAGTAAAATAAAGTGTAACGGGAATAAACTTTTGAACCACCTTATAAATGTAGCACAATTTTTAGCTCGCATATTCCCTTTCCAAAATTACTTGAGGGTAGAAACTCAAGAACTTTTTTCCATCATTTTTCGAGCATCTCAGTAGATCAAAGATTTAGATACGGATGTTTGATTTGAGCTCGTTACATAACGCTAAAAATTATGTCTGGAGAGTACCATCTGTAGATCTTGCAAACCAATAATTCTTTGCAACATCAGATGCACAAAATATTTTTGTTGCAAAAACTGAATAGTTTGATTTGATTTTTAAAGGTACGTCGGAATTGCCGATATCGAACCACTATAACATTGACGGTATATATGACGGTACATACTAAACAATCAAAACTAAGTTCTTGTAAGGAATATTTTGTATTTGTGAAGGGTGTTATAGCATCGGTGCAACCAAAGATAACGTTTTAAACTCCAAAGAAGCTTGAGATGATTTAATTAGCGGCTCACTGAGAAAGGTTTTTAGAAGCTTACGGAAAAGACTGATGATGATGAATATTGCAGTAGTTTTCAAGAAGAGTTGGCTGTCATTAAACATTTTTTAATGCGATAGCAGAACCTGGATCTTACTATTTATGAGTGCAAGATTAGTTAAGGTATAACTCTCAGACAAATGTCATTGATATTTCTTGGATTTTATTTACGTTTAAGATGCGTGCTCTGAGACCTATGGTCAATTGTGCCCTTCCTATTTATCGCAATACTTAAGGCTGTTTTTTAATCGAGGAAACCACTTTTTTCAACATTTTTTTCTCATACTCGTATAAAAAAGGAAATATTTCATTAAAATTTTTTATTGTTACAAACATGCACTATTAACAAAGAAAGCCTGAAATTTTGGAAAAAATTCGGAAACAAGATGCGCCTGCATTGGCAGGATAACTCCCTTAGTTATCACTTAAAGTGAAAAAATACGTGTTTTGGTTAAAACCCTGGCTTGGAACTTGAACGAAGGAAAAAACTGAAAATTGTATTTTTGGCAGACATTTTTACAAAAATATGAAAATTTCAGCGAAAAGACCAGCGCCAGACTTTTTTTAAAGTAGTTGTAATCGAAAAAAAATCCTTCGTCCAAGACTTTAAGAATTGTATCTCAAAGACCTGTGTAAAATTTAATGAAGATCGGTTGAGTAGTTCTCGAAAAATCTTCCCAACCGACTTCAAAAACACCGTTTCGAGAAAAACAACGGCGCACTTAGCTTAACTAGCCTCGAGCGCTTAAGTTCTCAAGGCTGTATCGCCGAAACTATTGCTCGGATCAATTTGAAAATTTAGCATAATATTCCAGTAGTGTTGTAGAATTTAATGAGATAATAAAAATCGATTTTTTTTTAAACCCCTTAGCCCATGTAACCGCTTAACAAGGCTAAGCTTTAAGTCTCTTAATAGCGTACCTGGGCTATCATCTAATGTCTCCGCGGCAAGGGCACAGAATCGACAGTAATTTTATTTTAACCAGCAAACCTATAACGTAAGTATATATACAACGCTTCAAGCTTCCAACTTTAGAAGTTTATAATGAGATATAATCATCTGTAATCAGGATACTAATCATAAATTTTGACTTCTTCCTTCTGCATTGACTACCTCAATCAACACCTGTTTATTATATTTTTTACAACTTATTTCGCGTGCATATTTTCACGTATAATTGATTCGTCTACAGTGAAATATTTCAAAAATATCAGCTATTTTGCTTTTATTTTTGCCTAACGAATTTGACCTTCACCATGATTTTTTTCAATTATTTTCCAATTTTACTAAAGTCTTTAGCTTTGTTTTTTTTTTTTTTTTTGTTTTGCTTTGACAATGAATACAAGTTCCACCTGTGATATTTAAGTTTGACCTTTGACGCTTATTTTCAAGCATTGCCCCGAAAATGTGAGCAAACACATAACATCATAATTATTAACAAAAAGCCGGCAGCACATTATTAATTTTCAAAGCAAAAAACAAAAAAGAAATATGAAAATAAGCAATCAATATACCACAACTGAGCATACACTAACTCATGTGAGCATTCAGTGAGACGTGCGTGTACGCAATAATAGCTAGTATGCAAGCGCCATATGTCCATATTCATGTTTGGTATCGAGAGTTCAACGACCAATTGATATTCGCGAATAGCCAAGCCATTAACTCGTCGACCATAATGTAGCGCCCAAGAGATTTAGCAAATTTTTCATAATTTTCTATAAAATCGCTGGTTCTTATCCGCATTAGTTGCGTTTAAGACGCACTAATTATACCCGATGTTGAGTTTAAACAATACTCCTCTTCCCCTTCCGCCTCTATCTATGCTCTAAGCGGGAGCGTCACCTAAAGGCAGCGAATGAAGTCGACATCGACACAGCGCTACGGCGGCAATGGGCGTGTGTGGTGTCACCTCCAGTGGCTGTCGATCACAGCACTAACTAAATGGCCGCAATAACTGAATTAATGGTTTTGTTTGAAATCAGCTATAAAACTGTTATTAATCATAATAAAACATCAACAATGCAAATTTTATGCAAATGTAAAATACCGGCAACAACAACAGCACAAAACTGATTGCAACAAAACAAAGTGTAACAATAAAATTGATAGCTAAGTCCGTCCGTGTTAATAAACGCCTTTTTACTGCCGCGAAATGGAGCAGCCTACGAAGGTGTTTAAAAGGCAAGAACATAAGATCATTAAGCGCCCAACCCATCAGCTCACAAATCAACGCTTGACCACCGCTGACGACAGCCACACAGCAACCAAAAAGCACGAGCGCCTGCGATTGCACAGTGGAGCACATCTCTCAAGTCATCATATCGACGAGGTTGGGGTTTTAAATTCAGTCGATCGTGTTTTATAAATCATGCTAAAGACGAATATTGACATGGAACCCACATTCCGCGAACTTTTAGGTGATCAGTTCATTACATATATATTCACTTATCCAGAGATAAGATTGGAAGTATGTACCCGTTCGAGTTCGCAGTTATACAACAAACGACTCATCGGTTGTGCCTAGTTAAACCAAACCAAAGTTGTTCACTCGTCATAGCATACAATTCAGAACTGAAGTTCCAGTTCTATCGCGTTCTCAAACATATGTTGATAGAACTTGATAGAAGTCGATTTTGTGAGTGTTTATGAAGCATTATCTTTTATGAAAGAAAGCTATTAATATGAAGGTTTTTGTATTTCAGGATTAGAGAAGAAAAACAAATATTAATCATCGAAAATCACTTTACTGTTTTTCTAAATATTCTCCATTAAGATCTATATACTTATATATGCATTTAAACCAATTTTCGAAGCACTTTTGCAACTCCAAACTTGGAGCAACTCCAAAAAATGCGTTCTAAGCGCATCAACCGCCACTTCAGGTGCCGGAAAAGCTGATTCTTGGTTTATTTTTTACGTACGAGAATAAGACGAAATCCACCAATGACAAATCAAGACTATGCGGTTGATGGCTCAAAGAATGAATGTTTTGATTGCTCAAAAAAGAGTTCTTTCAGTGGATTTGTGAGACCTCGCATTACATTCCACCAATTGCCATAATGCTTTTTTTTTTAAAGAATGACAAATTGTGTGGGATCCTACTTGAGCAAATATTTTTTACAATATTGTATATTTTACAATATTGTATATATGCCCACTAATACCTATGGTTACCTCAATCCCACTATAGGCCAGATGATAATTTGCAATATCAGTTTCTGGAACAATAACTGACTATGGAGGACCTTCACGAAATTCGTCTCGGAGTGATCAGTAAACTAGTTGAATTCACCATACCATAGATAAATATTGGTCCCTGATAGAGCTTCATAACTAAAAATGTATGTAAGTTCATCGATGCCGAAAGTTGTAAAAGATAATCGGGCGAAAAAGTCGCGTTTTAATTTAATGTTGTTACCCAGATGAATATTTTAAGTTACTGTTAGCAACACAAATAGCTCTCGTATATCAAAACATTCTATGTATGTATAAAATCAAAAATGACAAACATTTCGATAAAATTGTTAATCGCCAGGTGGCAACAAGCCCCGAAATATAAAAGGAAACTTTCATATCAAAATATGGATTGATAAGTTTAGTCCTCATAACCTTCGTGACAATTTTAATATATCCTTTTCAGGGTATAGACCTGTTGAAATATCTATCAAGATTATTTGGGTATGCGAAATCAGTGAGCAAAGTGGATGCGCAGGAACATACAATGCAGCCCATCCTTGGTATCTCAAACTAATTACTCCAGTGGTAAAATTCCTCGCTTTCTTAAATAATTGTCTTGTCTTCAGATCTCTAGAAAGTGTTCACTGAAAATAAACGGAATGGTGTGAATGGAAATTGGCAAATAAAGAAGAATCGTACTTCACAAATGATACAATAAAAAAATAGGAATATTGTTATAATTGTTGTATTGTAAAGGGTGATCCACTTCGAGGTTTTTTACATTTAAAAAGAAAAAAAGTTTATCGCCATTCGAAAAAGCATTCTTTGACGTTCATTTTTCAAAGTATGTTGCCGCGGCAACGTCTCAGATGATCCGTTTCGTTGAGTCCAATTTTCCATGACTCGTTTCAACATTTCGACTGGTAAATGGCAAATTACACGCGTGATGTTGCTCCAAGCTCTGTATCGAAGCGGAATTGTCCGCATAGACTTAAGACTTTATACACACACAGGAAGAAGCCTAACGGTAAGATATCATACGATCTTGGTGTCCCATCGTCCCAAAACATGAATTATCTGCTCACTACAGAATTCTCCCAATAAATCCATTGATAGATACATTGTGTGGGAAGTGGCGCCGTCTTGTTGAAACCAAATATCGATGAGATCACGAGCTCCAATTTCAGACATCAAATAGTCAGTTATCATAGCGCGATAAAGGCCGTCATGGACGGTTACGTTCTCGCCGAAAGAAATATGAATCGATGATTCTATTAGCCGTAAAACCTAAATCCGTTGTTTTTTTGGTTTATATGGCAGCTTCTGAATCGTCAGGTTACTCTTCGCCTTAAAAATGGCAATTTTGCTTGTTTACATACCCATTGAGCTAGAAATGGGCCACATCGCTGAACAAAACTTGGCTCGAAAACGTCAGATCTTCTGGGAACTTTTCAAGAGCGCATAGAGCGAAGCCATGTCGTTTGGAAAGGTCGAACGGCTTTAGTTCTTGCACAAGCTGTATTCTGTATGTTTTCAATTTAAGATCTCGACGTAAAATGCGTCAAGTCGTTCCATACGTGAGTCCAAGTTGCAGCGAACGGAGACAAATCGACTCTCCACGGTCTTCGTGTACACTCCCAGCTACGGTTGCTTTATTTTCTTCATTGAGTGGTCTATTCGGTTGAATATTATCCAATAATGAATTCTGGGTCTCAAGGTGGGTGATGGGTGTTGCAAATAGTACACTCAATAGACCAATTTGAAGGGCGCGAAATACATTCTTCACATAACGAGAATTTTTTGAACGATTTGTAAACGTTGTTTCGCCGCAAGTGTTGGCACCATTAAATGCTGAACAAAAATAACATGATTCAAATCACGCATGATCTTTCAAAAGCAGGCTATTGAAAAAGTACCTATGCTTGGATCGTCCGTTACCGCGATCGCGCCTATGTGAAATAATACATAGGCTGCTATATATATTTCTGGACTAGGCAACACTAAGTGTTGCCAGGTGCAATCTGACATTTCCATTGGAAAGTTTGACATTTTTTAGCATAACATCACTCAGAACGTTTTGTCATTTAATCGT
Organism: Bactrocera zonata; assembly: GCA_037783105.1. Taxonomy (NCBI): domain Eukaryota; kingdom Metazoa; phylum Arthropoda; class Insecta; order Diptera; family Tephritidae; genus Bactrocera; species Bactrocera zonata. Next base: position 46,504 of record JBAWJQ010003578.1, on the reverse strand, counting down.
GAATTGTTTTATTTACAGGGAATTAAAAAATTCATCGCGGCCAAAAAGTGGAATTAACTCGTGAACATTTTCGTGCGATCATTTTTCACAACTTTCGACGTGGATTATCACGACAAGAGTGCATCGATGAACTAAAATCTTTGTATGGCTATGAAGCACCATCCTATAGCACTGTAAAAAACTGGTACAACGAATTCAATCGTGGCCGACGCTCACTCAAAGACGAATTCCGTGAAGGTCGTCCAAAAACAGCCGTTGTGCCAGAAAACATCGATGCCGTACGTGAACTGATACCTTCAGATAGAGGCATGCCTATGCATTTCTCCCACCAGCATACATTCGATATTGCATGAACACCTGGCCGTAAAAAAGGTTTGTTCTCGTTGGATCCCGCACAATTTGACAATCGCTCAAAAAGAGGCTCGTGTGGATTGGTGTAAAGAAATGCTGAAAAAATACGATCGCGGTGCTTCAAAAGACGTTTATAAGATCGTCACAGGTGAGGAATCATGGATCTATGCGTATGAGTCCGGAACAAAACAGCAATCGACCGTGTGGGTCTTCCAAGATGAGCCAAATCCAACGAAAAAAAAAAAAAACATTTTCGTTGTTAAATATGCCTATTTTCATTATTAGGCCAGAAATATATATAGCAGCCCTCATTTCGAATAAATGAAATTTAGTTAGGACGTTGTCAAAAAAGTGGCAAAACAATAAAAAATTAATTTCCATTCGTTAAGGCGATATAGAAATTTTATTAAGTTTTAATCTAATAATTTAACGGGTTACTTATCTAAGTGATATATTCTGCTTTGCTAAATAAATACATAACATTTTTATCATTTAATATCAATCTTATTATAATCGCTTTCAAAACAGGCTCTTACTGAACCATCAAAAGCTCACTAATGTTTAATGCAATTTTCTATAAATAATATTTATTAGAAGCCTTGGTTGGGAAGGGTTCTGGTGACAATTTTCCACCGAATTTTGGTTTTTTCAGAGAGCCATTCTCTAGACTGTTGGACGTATATTCGAGGTTTGCCAAAAAATTAATATTTCTGAAAATAATTTGACTCTTTAGAGTGCCTGTTAATGTAAATCGTATTCGGAAGTTACTCTGCCATTAAATTGTTAATGACCTTGACAAAAATTGAGTGATTAAATACAATTAGGCATAAGATTTGCAAGCCTCTAATCACTGTGCAGCGCTTAAACAATGTTGTCGCTGGTAGACGCAATCGTACAACATTATTGCAGCAGACAATTTTATCACTACCACTAGCAATATGCTAATACATATCCATATTTAAATAGTATACGTACACGTATGTTAGATGTAGGACGTGAGCACTTTACAAATTTCTTTATTTATGGATTTTGTTCACACTTGCTCCAGATAATTTCAACTTTTTTTCATTTTATTATTGCTGATTAAACTAATTTTTTAAGCTTTATTCAACTGGCAGCATTTTCCAACTCTTTTTTCTGCACATTTTTTGTATTTTGCAAATTCCTAAATTATTTCGTATATGAAAATTGTAGTTTCTTATGCGGTACGATTGGCAAATGCAGCAACTTTAGTGCTGTTCGTGCGAAAATTTCATAAATGTTTTCTTAATTTTAGAGATCCGGAACTTTAGAAAAGAATCTCCACTTTATTTTGGATATAAGTATATAAATAGACAAAACAAGTCGAACCTTTATATCATTGAAAAAGTCTGATTGAGAAGTAACTTATTTGTTCAATAACCTGATCAGGATGCGTCAGAGACCCTATACAATATATATGTATCATATGTTAATGATCAGCATGACAAGGAGATTTGATGTTTGTCATTTAGACACGAAGACAAAGAGACTTGCAATTTTTGAGATATCAAAACTGATCGAGCAAAATCATGGTCTCGAGATTTATTCCCGAAATTTTCTTGCGAGATATATTCTCGAAATTTTCTTGTACGGAATCCGTTCTGCTTGTGCGGGATATAATTTTGTGGCCTGTCGAAATTGTCCTGCCCTCGGTAGTGTCGTGGCTGGAGGGTCCTTAATCATAAAGACTATGCTGTGGGTACCTTTCTTGGGATCGACCACGTCATCATCTATAGACTCCTTTCCCACATAACGATTCTGTTTAAGTAGGGAACGTACGGACGCTTCGTAAAGTAAATAAGAGAACCGAGCAATGTAGCATCGTTTCCTTTTGCTTTGGATCCTAGTACTGAAAGAACTAGATATTTTAGTAAATATTCCCGGGCAGCGTTTAACGATCTAACCCAAGAATGTCTAATTATAGTTACCACATGAGCAGAGAGAAATGGATTAGCCATAAATCCAAATAAAGCGTTGGTAGTTTTATTTACTAGGAGATGCAAAATCGCTGACTGATATAACTCTCACTTCGTTATGAATCGCTCTTCTTTAACCTAAGGACAGAATTAAGTGCTTTCTAGGAAACTCTTATGAAACCCCACCATGTATCGAGGAGAATGAGGAAGAAAACAGTTGCCTTATACTGTTGTGGAGGTGCATTTGAGAAAAGTAGGAACCCTCATAAGAAGTTGTGTTCTGACTCTATGAAACCATAGATAAACCAATAATGTTTTGTTGGGTAGTTCGGATAAATCACTATAGCTAAGTACTAGAAGCATGCTTAAAACTCATTGCTATTCTATACGTTTCACCCGCAGACATGGCTGGTAGATGGTTGGAGGTGAAAGCTGCTATTATACTTAGGGAATATGAGTATATGGAGAATCCAGGTAGGAGCATACTGAAATTATTCACTGTTTCGTTTGCATTTTTTCCAGTCTAGATCGCTACACCGCAGAATATTCTCCAGGCGGCTCCTTCTCAGATCGAATAAATTCTAGGGATGTGTGAGCAAAGCAAAGCTGTTGGAAAATAAGTGCAGGATGGATCGAAGTTAAGATGGTTGAACCTTCTGTCAGGAGCTCTCTATCAAAAATGGTTTCTAAAGCACCCTTTTCCGAAATTCTTCCGATTCGAGGCTAGTCGGTTTTCCGATGTCTTCTTATGTTCTAGCGTTGGATATTTGGACCTTTAGTGAGCTCAGGAAGCGCTGGTCAACAGCCAGAACTTGTGCGATTGTGAAATTCTTCTGGCCTAGAGTGAGCCGTAAGAGGTCTTCGGGCTACTGGCCCCCCACAATTATAGGAACTCCGACAGGAACTCCGCTGCCCAATAGGTTCACATGCAGTACGGCTAGATTATCACTTTCTTCTCTGTTATTCGCTTTTACCATACTGAGATTGAAAAAACTCAGTAAACACAAATTTGGTGAACCTAGCGACGTTACTGGGATTTATATTGCCACCTTAATAAATTTGAAGTAAAGTCAAAACGCTTCGTCGACCTGTAAGGATCTGGTAACCATCTTTAGGAGTTTGTGGGTAATACAAAGGATCAATATCTGTTCAAGTGAGATTCATCGATTTTGAATCAACTACGATCTTACATAACCTAGCACAATGAATTCAGGGTCATGGAAAGAATTTGGTTTATTTTTTCCTTGCTCTCAAAATTGATTGTACTTTTTTTAAGGGTTCTAGACTGGCCTTATCCCTATATTTTTGCAACCATAACAGCGTCTTAACACTTATATTGTAACTATTATTTCTTCCTACAAAGCCGCAAAATACTAAATTAACTGCACTCTTTAATTTTTCTACTAAACAAAGTTTATAAAATAAGTTACGTATACGCCGTGTTTTACTTATATTGCTTGAGAATATGAATTCAAGGATATAATTAATCAAAACGACTAAATACACTTACATAAAGATAACTCTTGGAACTGGTTTTCAAAATTTATAAACTCTTCCTTTAGAACTACGAATTGATACCAAATTCAATGGAACTGCTTCTTTGGTGACAAATTTTTTTCCTACTAACAATGCTTTTTTGTTTAGAACTGTATAGTTTAGCTTAGAGAGATGGTCCATCACAAAATGTCAAATTCTTTCATAATAAGAAATAACTTTTTTTTGCAATATCACATTGGATCAAAAGGACATTGATGTATGCAAATCTACTTGAGTTGGAAGCAGTACTCTATACAGGATTATGCCATGAATACATATATTGGGTAGTCGGAAAAGTCTTTTCTTATTTTTGTAAATAGATGACAGTGGTATATCTCCAATCACATTGTGTCATATCATATAGTGTTAAAAAGGTGAGATTTCAAGCTTAATCAAACTCAATTTAAGTTGAAAAAGGGTTACAGCTTTTCAAAAATAATTAAATATAATGAAAAATTCGCTATATTTTGAAATTTTTTATAAAAAAGGGAAGAGTGCCACGCAAGCCACTAATGAAGCTTGTGAAGTTTACGGAGACGATGTTATATCAATTCGTGTAGCACACAATGGCTCGCTCGCTTTCGTTCGTGAAATTTCAATGTGAAAGATGTACCTCGCTCTGGTCGGTCTATTGTTGAAAAAGTCGATCAAAATATGGAAAAGATTGACCAGGACCATCACATAAGCAGCCATGACATCACTAGGGAACTTAACATTCACCATCAAACGATTTTGAACCACTAAAAATGGCTGGCTACAAAAAGAAGCTCAATGTTTGGGTACCACATGAATTGTCTGCGAAAAATTTAATAGACGGAATTGACAACTCGAATTCTTAGCTGAAACGAAATAAAATCAAACCATTTCTGAAACGAATGGTAACAAGAGACGAAAGGTGATCATATATAACAATAATGTACAAAAAAGTTTATGATCCAAGAGTGGTGAAGCTCAAAAAATGGTCGCAAAGAAATTGGAAAGAAATCATCCACTATGAGCTGCTCATCTTTGATGACTCGGCAAAAACTGGGGGAGAGTTTAGCTTTGAAGTTTTGGTGCATCCACTAGCTCTGACTTTGCACCATCGGACTAACATTTGTTTCGGTCAATGCAGAACTCTGTGAATGGAGTAAAGTTGGCTTCAAGAGAAGCCTGTGGAAATAACTTGTCGCAGTTTTTCGCCGCGAAACCAGAAAAGTTTACACTAACAGAATAATGTCTTTAGCGGAAAAATTACAAAAAGTGATCGACCAAAATGGTACATATTTGGTTCATTAAAGTTCATTATAAACAACATTAAAAACAGACAAAATCAAATTTTTTCACCTAACAATCTCATTACTTAAAGAGCAACTCAATAATGTGTGCAGGGCTTTTTAATTATCCTCCACCAGCTCTTCATAACCCGTATCACATTACCCTCTGTCCGTTCTACTTGGAAATGTCCAGTGTAGCGTGCATGATGTCGATCACACAGCCCACAGCAATAACAAGATTTGTAGACACATGCCAATGTTTGCAAATAACATGCCAACAACAAACGGCAATCGCAGCACGCAAGTTGACAACATTGAACTTCAATTCTAAGCCAACAACAAAAACAATTTTATTGTAAACAATGTGACCAATACACACCCACATACATAATAAATCATGTGCAACTGGCTTTCGGCGACACCCAGTTGCATAATGCAGTTGACTTGCAGCTGAGTGGTAATAATTCAAAGTGCACACACCGCTGCGATATTCAATTAAAGGTTGTGGCTTTGTATTTCGGTGACAATGATTTAGTATAAAAACTCAAGCGCACTTTGGAAAAGTTATCAAACAGTCTTTACTTTCATAATAAATTACAAGTGTTCGCTTACGCAACAAACTCAAAAGCAAAAATGTTCAACCTTTTCAAAGTGGTAAGGATGCGAGCCTTGCAAGCAGCTTTGGTTGCCTTTAAGGATATTTAATAATTATATTTTTCTCCAGCTCGTCGTGTTCGCCGCCTTGATGTGCATCGCTGCTGCCTACCCAAGCATCATTGGACCAGCCATCGTTCCCGCCCTTGGCCCAAGAGTCGTTGTCGGTCCAGTCGGCGCTGTCGGTCCAGTTTTGGTGCCCGGTTTGGGTCATGGTGCTCTTCTTGGTCATGGTGGTGTAGTTCTTGGTTAAACCATAACTATTAGTTGGACTGCCAATATTCTCTACTGAACAGTTGCACAATCTACACCCGCTTACCGTTATTTTTTCACCCAACTCATCCAGAAGTGTTCGTTGCATTGCTGCGCTTTCCTCTATCAACAATAAATAATTTTTTGTAAATCGTATATTTTTCTTTTAGTTTGCTTAATTTGAATAAATATGCAATAAACCAAAATCAATGAACAACTTTTTTTCTATATCATATAGTTATATACTATGTACATATGGTAATGAGAAACATAAAAATAGTAGTCCGTAGAATAGTAATATGCCTTGAGGATGTTTACTTCTCTTCAAAGCTTCAAACTTTACTCAAATCAGCTGAGTATCGTCTTTAGTCATATCAACGTTTAGATCCAGTCAATTGTACTGAAGAGATGTTTGAAAGGTACACATTTTCTCCTGTGTGATAATTTTGACATGTAGTTTCAATATAGTTATATATGTATATAGCGATCGTTCCCTCCTCCGTACAAAATGCGCATTCCGGTGTCCCATTTATTTTTAATGTCATGTTATCTTAATCATAAATCCTTAAGGACACACATCGTTGTTTCCCTAATGTAGAGAGATATTAATGGTTCTATAACAAGAGTTAAAATACTGTCATTAAAATTTAAGTATTTCAAATAATCAAAAATTATTTAACAAGTTTTCAAGGATAGGCAATAAAAGTGTCAATCATTAAAAAGAATTTCAGAAAAACAGAAGGGCCTAAAACTGGACCTGTCATAACCATAGAACTCTTAGCATTCCTCCTCCTCCTAGCAAGTATGAATAGTAATACCATTCAGGCGATGAGTTCGTATGATTGTAATGTACATGAGTAAGGTGAAAGTAGTTCAGTTTGAATTGATTTGGATTAAGGGGTTACATGGATTATTGTCCTAAATTTTCAAGTTTTTCTGAATAATAATTTCGGAGATACAGGTTTCAGAACATGTGCCCTCGATACTAGCTAGGCTAAGCGTTTTTCTCGAAACTGTGTTTTTGAAGTCGGTTGGCAAGATTTATCGAGAACTGATCTTCATGAAATTTAACACAGTTCTTTGAGATACTTTAAAGATTGTATGAAGGATTTTTTCGATTACAATTATTTACAAAAAACCAAAGTCGTAAAATTTTCACCAAAATTTTCATTTTTTTGTAATAAAGTATTCATATGATTTTGCGTTGCAAGTCAAATAAATCAAAAATTATTCGATATGTGAATGTAATTTTTTGTATAATAATTATTTGAAATATCATCGTTTCATAAAAATTAGAAAAATTAAATTTTTTTTTAGTATTTGGTTGACAGATCATCATTTTATAAACAGCCTTCACTATTTGAGGCATACTATTCAAACAAACTCTATCATTATTTTTATATCTGGATCATTTAGGCACACATCCTTTATGTTATCTTTGAGTGGAGCTATTATGGGATTTCTTCGGGAATATACCTTCGATTTAAGGAACGTCCAACAGTTTTCGGTGGGGTTTAGGTTGGGTGAATTGTCCGCCTAAGGTAATATATTGATAAGTACATTAGTGTGCTGCTCAATACTCATCGTTTTCTCAATAAAATAAATTGGTCCAGGACCTTCCACCGATATGCAGTTCTAAATCATTACATTGGAAGGATATTTTACCGTTTTTTGAATGCAGTTCTCCACATGACTTTCACATGGTCTACGTCGCACAAATTGAATGGTTTCTGTCACTGCTTCCATCCGGCAATCGGCGCTAAAGTTAATCTATGTTAAGGAGAAAGTCATGTTAAATAGTAACTTTGAATTGGGGACTTTCCCGTTGACGCTCTTAACTTTTTATGTCTACCTTGTTTCAATCCATCTTTGTGTAGTTGACCTTTACTACTCGTTGATTTTTCATTCGCTTGGTCAATATTGATTTCTTTGCAGTACGGCGATTTTTAGATTTTTTTCTGAAAAGATGCGTTCAACTGCTCTTTGCGATATTTTTACATGGGCATAATTTACCTTCTTTTAAATTTCTCTAGCTGATTTGCTGCGCGATTACAAAGCGAACCTCATTACTTTACGTCGAATGCGCTCAGACATTTTCCCTTTTTGGGCAGCATTTTGCCGCATATTTGTGCGACCAACGGCGTAATATTTGAATGTGTACACAATTTTCGGTACTCGAGCAACAGTAGCTGCACTCACTCCAATTTTTTTATAATTGTTCTGTAGGATGTACTTTTATCTTTAAAAAGTGTCGCAATAGTACTTTGGGTTTTCTTAGAAATGTTCATTTTTTTACATATTTCCTAAATTTTTTGTTTTTCATTGTTTGTATTATAAAGCTTCAGAAAACTTCAAAAAAATACTAACTAATTAAATAAAACTCCGGAATCTATGAAATAATAGTTAAGCACTTATGAAAAATTCGATTTCTAAGTTTTTTCTTCCATTACGCCATATAATTTACCGCTGATGAGCTAGAAATCACAAATACTAATTATAAGTGATGTAAGCATTTCAATATGATTTCGCATTTAAGTTCCGCTAATTGTAACGGTATATTTATTTTATATTTCACACCGAGTAAAATGTAGTGCACAGCCTACTTACTTCGTCTAGCAAGCTTCCCCAGTACGTTATTCGTAAATTTTAATATTAATTTACCATGTTTCTAATGGGTTGGCGGGATACAGTATATGCATATATGCATATATTTTGTTAAACATACATACTCGCAGGTATCTTACGAACTATGAATATAGGAGAAATCTTAAAGACTATTTCCACCCGTCTGTCATATATGTGAATATCTATAGAGAATCGTGAATGGCCAGGTTGCAAACTCCTAAACTGCGGTATCAATAAAGAGGTGCACGGCATACAATGCCCTCTTTTTATATAAATAAATTAAATTTGAGATAATTTAGCAAAAAAAAAAAATAGAAACTTTAATTTCTCCCACAACGAAACTATAATACCTTTCACATTTATTCAGATGCCGCAGCATTGTCATTGCTGCTTATGAAATAATAAGAAATTCCGTGAAGATCAATTGCAAATAAAAAAAGAAAATGATTTTGATAATTCATGTTGTTTGGCAGTCATATCTAAAATTTTCGATCTGAAAAACTGCTGGCTTCAGAATCACTATATTATATAATTTGCATACTTGTTGGTTATTATATGAAATGTCTTATTACATTTCTGCGAAACTGTACGCATAAAACATAAATACCTTCGCATAACAAAAATGGACAAAACTTAGCTGATATATGATGAATATTCCTATACACATTCAACCTTTGCGGTCCGTCGTCGTTCACCCGTCGTTGCTCTGTACGAGCAACATACTCAGATAATATACCAAGTTTCAGTACTCGTGCTCCTTGATAGGAAAATGAGGATGATAACCACGCCCACAAAACACCATTAAACAAAAATATATAGAGTGACATAACTAAGATTTTTCTGCTTTTTCCAGACTGGATAAGGAAGCGAAGCAAAAGGACCTGGTAGTGAACGAGGGCAAGTCGAAATATCTCATGTCATTAAACAAGCAGTCGTCACACTCGCGACTTGGCCCTCACGTTAATGTTGACAGTCATAACTTCGAGGTCGTAGATACTTTCGTCTATCTTGAAACCAGCATAAACACCAACAGCAACGTCCGCCTCAAAATCTAACGCAGAAAAACTCTTGCCAACTGGTGCTACTTCGGACTGAGTAGGCGACTCAGAAGTAAGGTCCTCTCCTGACGAACAAAAACCAAACTCTATAAGTCACTCATTTTATGATTATATGGTATAGAGTCATGGACGATGACAACAACTGATGAGTCAATGTTGCGAGTTTTCGAGAGAAAAGCTCTGCGAAAAATTTATAGTCCTTTAAGCATTGGCAACGGCGTATATCGCATTCGATGGAACGATGAGTTAAACGACAACTGTTGGAGAGAACAGGTGGAGACGGACCTGGCTTGGCTTGGAATCTCCAATTGGCGTCACATTGCGAAAAGTAGAAACAACTGTTGCGCTGTTGTAAACTCGGCTATAACCACGTAAGCGCTTTCTACGCCAATAAAGAAGAAGAAGACATGACTAAGTATTAAACTAAGATATAAAACAGTAAGTTGACTCAGGTTATTGCAAATCAGGAAACACTAATGAACTAAAAGTTTCGAAAATGGACGTGGCACTGCCGTGGATGAGATTTAATGTAGAAATCTCCTAAACCACTCAAGGAGTAGCCAAATTCACTCACTCACAATTTTTTAAGCACCACCACTGTGATAACCCCAACTACTCCACATATAGTACAACGGTTCCGCTGAAAAATACTAAAAGCGCGATAAATTAATAAATGGATACCTCAGGCAAGTAAAACCTAGGATGATACAAGAGAACTTTATAACAGCCAGGTCAAAATTGTACGATTGGCGTGGCACCACACACATTTCGGTGATCTAAGGATCTACGTGGCCAAAATCGACTATATTTGATTAATATTTTATCTTGACATTCCCACTTTCCAATACAAAATTTTAAATTTCATCTAATTCTTTCACGTTTCCAAATGCAAGTCAAACACCAATGAATATGTCGGGGAAAAACTTCGCACGAATAGTGCTCTTACTCTTGACCAAATCGGATCAAAACTATTCAAGCCCCAGATACCGAATATGTGGATTACAGTTCTAACTGCGTATTTTTAATCGAAAATATTAGTCAATCTGTGAGATATATTATAAAATTCGGATCGGATCAATAATTTCTTTAGCTCCCTTATAACTAACATAAATATTTTCGAGCTTCCCGTTGCCTTTATGCCGCATATATCGCCAAATTGTGAGTTATTTTAATAACTAATAAAATTTTTCTTTTTTCATTGCTTATTTCGCCAATTCTTATTGCACTTTTATCTCACCCATAGTCGTTTAACAGCATTTTCCGCCTTTTATTAGAGCAGCAGAGGCTGATCATGCTCTAAGATTACATATTTTGTATTTATTTTATTAATTTTATTGTATAAGCATTATAAAATGCTGTTCTGGTTTCTCATGCGGTACAACCGGCAATGAATTCCAACAAGTTGTCGTTGATATTCGTTTTTCGTTTTTATATCCCATAATGGGTTTATTAAGTTGCCACGAAGTTTATTACACTCAAAAGAAAGCGTTGGAGACCCTATGAAATATACACATAAATGATCAGCGTGAAAAACTGAGTCGATATAGCCATGTTCGTCTGTATATGATTCAGTTTTTGAGTTATTGATCTGATTTTTCAGGTATCATTTTTTCCCCAAGAAGCTGGTGAATTTAGGAAACCGCAGATATCGGACCACCATAGAATTTAGCTGTGACACAAACTTAACGAACGGAGTAAAGAGTTTTTTCATTTGATGAGATATCTTCATGAAATTTGACATCGGTTATTGCCTGCAGCGATGAGTCGATCTTCGAAGAATTGTTAAGAATATAGCATACACCTGATTATAAACTGACCGAGGAGTCTTTCGTATTTATGTAGGGTATTTTAACTTCGGTGGAAACGAAGTTAATGTTTTTTCTTTTTGGTTTTGTGAGCCTTTAAGCTAAGAATCGCTTAATTTTTCTCAAGTGCAATATCAATATTTTCTTTTTTTATTAAAACAACTATAATTCATTCCTTTACTGACTCATATCACATACTGTTCAAAATTAATTTCTTTTTGCCACATGAAGTTGAATAAGGATAAGATCCATTCCATATCAACAATTTTTATAAAAGCTTTGTCCCAAATCATCTTTATTATGATAAACTCATAGAGGCGAACACTACTTGAGAGATTATAAAAATACTAAATATGACAACGCTATCCTTTACCTGAATCTCATATTTATGTAGAGCAATGGAAAATTTGGAATTGAAAATTAAAAAAAAAATCAGCTTCCTATAACTTCATTACCTACGTAACCTAGACACAATAAATGCAGGATTTCTCAGTTATTCCAAGAAAGCACTTCATCATGAGTATCACATTACCATGACAGCTCATTTTGAAATATCCAGTGTAGCGTGCAAAATGTCGATCCAACAACCCACAACTGTAGCAACCATGCCAATGTTTGCGAATCGTGAACCAACAACATGCGGCAGTCAAGTTGACAACATTGAACTTCAATTCTAAGCCAACACCAACAATAATTTAGACCACTGCTATTTAACTTAAGTGAACAGTATGACCGATACACACCCAGGCTAGGGTGGGCAATAGAACCGAATATTTTTTTCGCAGAGTACTCAGAAAAAATTATTCCTAAACAGGTGTTAAGAAGTTTCTCTAAGCTTAAGCAATTAATGATAACAGGAAGATCCTGGGTCTTACTGCTTTCTTTTACTCTAAGTTTTGTAGGAAATTTACTACAAAAATATGTCTCATATATTCGTTTTTTTACCCACCCTAACACAAACACTATTTGCAACTAGCTTGCGGCGACATCCAGCTGTATAATGCAGTTGACTTGCAGCTGAGTGGTAATAACTCAAAGTGCACACACCGATTCGATATTCAATTAAAGGTTTTGGTGGGAAAGATTTACTATAAAAACTCAAGCACTCTTTGGAAAAGCTATCAAACAGTCTTTACTTTCGTATTCAATTACAAGTGTTCGCTTGCGCAACAAACCAAAACGCAAAAATGTTCAACCTCCACAAAGTGGTAAGGATGCGAGCCTTGCAAGCAGCTTTCGTTGCCTATAAGGATATTTAATAATTATATTTTTCTCTAGCTCATCGTCTTCGCCGCTTTGGTGTGCATCGCTGCTGCCTACCCAAGCATCATAGGACCAGCCATCGTCCCTGGGCTTGCCTCAACTGTTGTTGTGGGACCAGTCGGACCTATCGGACCCGTTGTAGTGCCCGGTCTGGGTCATGGCGCCATTCTTGGCCACCCTCATTTAATTGGTTAAATAACTACTTCTAAGCTATACTAATTGGACTGCCAACATTACCCAATGGACAACTCCCTTTGCACAGCTACTCACCTTTACTATTTCTCACCCAACATCATTTCCACGAATGTTAGGAATTTCGCAAACTTGGTATATTTTTGTAATTCGTTCGTTGCATTGTTGCGCACTCCTTACCAACTATCAATAAGTAATTTTTTGTAAATATATATTTTCTTAATTTGATTTGAATAAATATGCAATAAACCAATAGAAAATATTCAATGTGTAGTTCTTGGCTAACGATGCGATGGTAGACGATTGAAAGTAGAAAACACTACACCTCATAATGACTCTTTCCTTCTAACTGCCTTCTACTTTATTAGCCTCTTGTAATAAGTTATTCTAACATACATATGTGATAAGGAAATGAGTTCTTTGGAGTCTTCATAATAACGATTCTTAATACCTTATTTCTCCTTCGATCAACCAAAAGATTGATCAATAAACGAGGCTCTTACCTTCTTAGAATGGAATTCACACATAGAAAAAAATATATAATAAATATATAAGAATAACAAACTGATCAAATCTCGAGGCGATTATGCGGTACATTCGCTACCTTGTATTGTTCCCTGGTTCCTATCTCATAAGCTACTAAAACTATATCAACTAAACTTGCTGCTTCCCTTCAATATTTGATTCCATATTGGCATTCTCTTGGTTCCATCTTTTCTTTTTGCGACTGTGGGCGGTTATTATAGCTATTCTTATCACGAGACTTCGTCTCTCTAGGTGTTAATGTGCGGCTTACTGGCCAATATTCCTTACCGTTGCTTAATATGGTTCTCTCGTTTGCAACATGTTGCACAGACAGAGTATAATCGTTTTATTCACCTTGCGGATGTATATAGCACCTAAAACTAATCGAGACTGTTTTACGTACATAGTATATACATAAATGATCAGGTGTCTGTCTGTCGGTCCGTCCGTACATCAGTACAAGCTGTTACTTGAGTCCAAACTGAGATATCTTGCTGAAACTTAGTATGTGCGTTCCCCATTAACGGAAAACATATAAAGTGCCATAACTAAGCGCTAAATTAAGACTAATTTGGTCCAGCTGATCGCGTTAGCAAGGGGTCTTTTTGGCAAAATATTTTAAAAAAATGGGCGTGACCCGCCCTCAATTAAGTTTAGCGTACATATCATATACAGCTATAATAACCAAATATGCACAACACATATATTATAACAACTCCTACTTACTACTGTGTCCAAAAAATAAGGTGACAGTTGAATTTAAACTGCGCGGGTCGAAGGATTTGGAGAATTTTGTTTTTTAGGTTGGTAGTACATTTATGTCAAATTTCATGTCAAAATATTCATTAGTGTTTGAGATACGTGTCGTTTTGTAAGCTGCTAAAATTAAGTTTTTCATTTTTTGCGATGTTGAAATTTGTTGAGGAAAGAATTTGCATTAAATTTTGTTTACGGAATCAATTTTCTACTGCGGATACGTTGAGGATGACGCAGAAAGCCTTTGGTGATGGGGCTATGTCTAAAAAAAATGGTATAGTGGGTTCCAAGCCGGCCGTGAACGTGTCGAAGACGAAGAGCGTCCAGGGCGACCATCAACCTCAACCGACGAAGCTCACGTTCAACAAATCAAAGATTTGGTGTTGAAAAACCGTCGATTAACAATTAGAGACCTTGTTCATGAAGTTGGCATATCGAAAGGCTCAGCCAATACCATTTTGAAGGATGTTTTGGGCCTCAAGCGCGTCAAATCTAGACTGGTACCGAAAACATTGAATTTTTTGGAAAAAAAAACGTCGCGTTGAAGTGTGTGAAACGATGCTTTCCGACTACCAGGGTGTCATGAAACGCATTATAACTGGCGATGAGACTTGGATCTATGCTAACGACCCCGAAACAACAGATCAATCGAGCGAATATCGTGCCAAAAGATAGCCGAGACCAAAAAATCGCCCCAAAGTTGCTCAAAAATCAAGGTCATGTTGACTGTTTTCTTCGATTATCGTGGTGTTGTGCATTATGAATTCCTTTCAACCGGTCAAACAGTCAACAAGAAATATTATTTGAACGTTTCGCGTCGTTTGCGTAACGCTATCCGCCTAAAAAGGCCGGAATTGTGGAAAGACAATTCTTGGTTTTTCACCACGATAATACACCGTCCTATACTGCCCTCGTGATTCGTGATCATTTCGATAAAAACTCAACCCACATCGTTCCGCAACCACCGTATTCAACTGGCTGTTCACCAAGCTCAAGAAACTGCTCCGGGGACACCGTTTTTATACGATTGTGGAGATTCAAGCCGCAGCGAAGACGGAACTGAAGGCCATCCCGGAAAGTGACTACAACCAGCGTTTCGAAGATTGGAAAATCCGTTGGCATAAGTGCATTGCATCGGGAGGGGATGAAATTGATTTGGAAGAATAAATAAAGAATTTTCAAAATAAATACAATGTCACCTTATTTTAGCACAGTAGTACATTGTGTAAAGGGATGAAATCGGAGGATAACCCCGTTCACTCCCATATAACGATACTGTTAAAAACTACCAAAAGCGTAATAAATCAAAAACTAAATTCGCGAGAAACATTAAATTTTACCTAAGCATTGATATGAAAGAGCCTTAGGAACCTTGTGAAAACTGGATGATGGGCGTGGCACTGCTCACTTTTTGGTAAAATCCCATATTTTGGGACTTGACAGACAGATTTCAACAAAATTTAGTAGGTGACATTATTCTTACGGTCTTATGTCACAGTGTGAAAATGAACGAAATCGGACTATAACCACGTCTACTTCCCATACAGCACAATTTTAAGTTCCATTTGATACTTTTACTTTTCAGTATTCAAATAATGAAGTCATTAATATAAAGGGAAAAACCTTTGCTAACTAAAATTGTTCAAACCACTAGGTACCGACATTTTACAATCCAATGGTGATAACTGCACAGTATTCTTTCTTGCCGTGCATCCATCTGATGCTCTCTATGGCCTTGGCCATATTCGGTCATTCTTAACTAATTATTTGTTAATTTTAGAGGAGTACAGAAAAAATTAAAAATTAAAACAAGTAAAAAAAGTAAAAAAATTCAAAAATTATGAGCTGGCGAAGTGGGGGGTCTCTAAAAATTTCCACGTGACCATACCTATGATTTCAACCCTCCTAGTTATCTGAAATCCAAAAAAAAAAAAAAGAAAAAGATTATTAATCTAGGATAATGTCGCAATGACCGGAACTACGGAAAATTTTTTTTTCACAAAATGGCGACTGCCTGAAAATAAAGTTTTTTTGGATCACTTTTTCTGACTATTTCGAAATTTGGGGCTAGTTCCAACCGTAGACAAGCCTATAAAGAAGACTTTATAAAAATTTCAAGTGAATCCGTCCAGTAGAACTTGAGAAATCGTGGATATTGTTCCGAAAAAGTCAGTTTTGAGAAAAACGCGTTTAAAGTTTCCCTAATGTCTTTTGTTCGATTAGTTCCGGCCGAACCAGTTTGGATGCCTGGTCAGAAAAATGCCTATATCAACGAAAATAATTTGAATTTTGAAAAATCCTCTTGCATACATGTTCTTGAATATTTAAACTTTGAAAAAAAAAAAAAAACGTTTTTTTTTTAATTTCTTGACCAGAATACCCCCATATTAAGTTTGTTACGAAGTTTGTAACACTCAGAAGGAAGCATCGGAAACCCTATAATGTATATATATAAATGATCAGTATGTTGAGCTGATTCGATTTAGCCAAGTTTGTCTGTCTGTCTGTCCGTATATATACGAACTAGTCCCTCAGTTTTTAAGATATCGTTTTGAAATTTTGCAAACGTCATTTTCTCTTCAAGAAGCTGCTCATTGGTCGCAATTGCCGATATCGGACCTCTATACCATATAGCTTCCTTACAAACTGAACAGATAGTTACTAAAACAAATGCACCTGTGAAGGGTATATTAGCTTCGGTGCAGCCGAAGTTAACGTTTGTTCTTGTTTCTTGAAGCATTCAGGTAGTCTTGTGTAATCTGGGGTACATTGGTTTCTTTGTCATATACTTTTGCGATCTATCATTAAACTGAGCGGCAACATTTTCAAAGGCTGTGATATAAATAAAACTTTCAGTGTGTTATTTCATAAGGATTTATCTGAACCGTTATATTGTACATCGGACAACAACCAAAAACTGTAATAGAAAATTAATAGTTTAATCTCCCAATATTCTCATTATTTAAATAGTCCAGCGTGTATGCAAGTCTACTCAATTATCCCCAGCCAGCACTTCATAACGCGTATCACATTACCCTCCGTCCGCCCTACTTGAAAGTGCCCTGTGTAGCGTGCAAAATGTCGATCAAATAACCAGCGGTAACTGCGGCACGCAAGTTGACAACATTGAACTTCAATTCTGAAAGAATACCAACAACAGTTTCAAACCACAACCTTAATACACACACACCAACACCATGTGCAACTGGCTTTCGTCGACGCCCAGTTGCATAATGCAATTGACTTGCAATTGAGTATTAAAAATTCAAAGTGCACACACCGATTTGATATTCAAATTAAGATTGTGGCTTTGTATTCGATTGAAGATTTTGTATAAAAACTCAAGCGCACTTTGGAAAAGTTATCAAACAGTCTTTCAGTTCGCTAACGCAAAAATGTTCAATCTTCACAAAGTGGTAAGGAGACTATGGGCCTTGCGGGCAGCCTTAATGGCCTTAAGGGATATCTACTAATTATATTTTTCTGCAGCTTATCGTGTTCGCCGCCTTGGTGTGCATCGCTGCTGCCTACCCAAGCATCATAGGACCAGCCATCGTCCCCGGTATTGCCTCAACTGTTGTGGTGGGACCAGTCGGACCTGTCGGACCAATCGTAGGTTTGGGTCATGGTCGCGTTATTGGACACCCTTGGTAAAATAACTACTTCTGAGCAAAACTAATTGGACTGCCAACATTCCCAACTGGAAAACCCCTTTGCACTTCTGATCATCGTTATTTTTTCTCACTCTACATCACTTATGGAACCACGAATGTTATTAATTTCGCAACTTTAGTATATCTTTGTGTCTCGTTCGTTGTATTGTTGTGTACTCCTTTATTAACTATCTATAATTTTTTTGTAAATATGTATTTTTTTTTAAATCAGTTTGAATAAATATGCATTGAACCAATTGAAAATGTGTAATGCTTCATGTGAAGAAAGTCAAGACCAGGGATAGCATTGAAAGGAGGGTTCATATAGACTCTTTCTTTCTAACTGCATTTTAAACCTTGTTTTGCTTCTCTAATGTATATAATGAAATCAGCATTCTTTTGTGTCGCCTCGAATAAAGACTTGCTCCAATCGGAGTCAACTGGCTTTGGCTGATTACTGGTCTCTCTGATATGTTGTGTATGTAGATGCAGTTCCTTTTTTCAGCACCAGTAAATCTACGATATAAATATCCTAATGGTTGGCTAGTTGTTGTTTTTGTTGCGGTTATATTAGTAAACTCAAATTAGTTGTCCCCAAAATTAACTAACGATAGGCCCAGGAAGCGTGCTGTTTCAACGGGGTGAGAGTATAGGCGATGAAAATTTGCTAAGTTGACAAGTTTCTAAAGTGCCAGTAGGAAAACCATTCATTCCAATATCGCACATATTTGGTATATGAATGGAGGCAAGTGACATATTGAGGAACGTGGTTAGATATTTTTCTCCCGTCAAGCCTAGATGCTTCAGCATTAACATGTTTATTTCGTCTGGCAGTCTTTTGGCAGTTTTTCTGGCCGGATACCAATCCTTTGAACTAGCGCACTACACTAGAGTCCAAATCGTGTGTTGGTGGTATGGGATCATTTACCGAGTGATCCACTACAAACAGAGTTAAGTCGTAGATCCAACAGTTGTGGGAATGACTATTGCTATATCGAAAAGGCAGCTTTCTCTCTTCACTGTTTTCTGTATGCAGCGACGATTAGGCATCGCTAGAAAACCCTCTATTTACTTGACCATAATTCTTTAAAAATCTGTAATGCCCCAACGCGTTCTGATAGTAGCCGTATAGTATATTTGGTGGTAGAATGCCCGAGAAATTATAGCTCCGAGATGACTTTCTAACGTTGATGGTATGGTTGTATTCCTTAAGCCCTTAGAAAACTTGCTGTGGGTGATTTTATTGATCTTTTCCTAAAATAGATGCAATACATGCGTCATCAAGATAAAAAAACATGAAGTTTAAATTCCGAAGAACTTCATTAATGAACCTTCGAATTACTGTGCTTCACTCCGTAAATCAAATGTCAATTCGTAGAGTCCAAAGCTTCCGAGGTCTCCATTTTACTAATGTCTTCTTTACTTATGGGCACTTAGTACAGGGTCTTTGCTAAATTGATTTTTGAAAACATATCTTTTCTAGAAAATATGTAAGAGAAATCGCCGAGTGGTTACTGTATTCAATGCTCGACAATCTCATGTATTTACCATCAGATTTACACACCAACAACATCATACCATTAGGAGAAGATCGGACTGTGTTATTGCACTTTGGTGTAATGGAGATCTTAGCACCGGTAAAACAATAATTTTGTTGACGCAGTGGGAGGGAAATGGGAATCATTAATAATTTGACTACTCTGAAAAAATATAAAGTAACAGAAATAAAAAACACTGAAGTTACAAGGTGTAGCAATGTATGCGGATTATATTGCTTATAAATTTAATCAGATCTGTAACTGAAAATGCGTGATTCTTCGGAAAGAATCGATCGATCTGGCAAAGGCATAACATTCAAAAATTGAATCGCATTGACCGATATTTTCGGTCTAAAGTGAGCTGTAGATATTTTCTTCTTTTTCTTTACTGGCGTAAACACCGCTTAATCGATTATGTCCGAGTTAACAACAGCGCACCAGTCGTTTCCTCTTTTTGCTACGTGTTGCCAATTGGAGATTCCAAGTGAAGCCAGGTCCTTCTCTACTTGGTCCTTCCAACGGGGTGCAGTCTTCCTCTTCCTCTGCTTCCCGGGCGAATACTACGTCGAATACTTTCAGAGCCGCTGTCTTTTAATTCGCTGAACTATATCAATGTCGTCGTATATCTCGTACAGCTCATCGTTCCATCGAATGCGATATTGCCAACGCGCAAACGACCATAAACCCTTTGCAGAACCTTTCTCTCGAAAACTCGTAACGTCGACTCATCGCTTGTTGTCATGTTGTAATGAGTGAATTATAGAGTTTGGTTTTCGTTCTTATTGAGAGGACTTTACTTCTCAATTGCTCACTCAGCCCGAAGTAGCACCTGCTGGCAAGAACTGTAGATACTGGGGTCCACATATTTGGTACCTAGGGGCTTGAATAGTTTAGTAGGATTTAAGCAATTTTTGTCATGATGCATACTTCAAAGAAATAATTAAAAATTTTAAAATTTTATTTAATTCATCAATGCACTGTTGCTGAGTTAATTCACGTCGAAAGTTTCAAAACATATTCACGCAAAAATGTACGCAATTTCGTTCCATTTTTTAGCCAAGAAGAATATTTTAAGTTACGGTAAAAAACACAAATAGCGTTCGTTTAACAAAAAATTCCCGTCCACCAGTTCTACCATTAATAATGTCAGAGTTTATAATAAAATTGTGAATTTCCAGATTACTAGAATTGCCAAATCCCGAAAAATAATAGCCAACCTACGTAATGCTTCTTTTAAATGTATAGTCTATCGATACATGAAAAACGATCAATAATTGTTTCATATTTTAACCTTGATTAGTCCTTAATTATTTTTTATCTCAATCTTGTTATAAATCGCACCTCCACCAGAAACTAGAATTCAAATTACAAATTCAGTTTCCTTATAATCTCTAACCTATGTAATCTTACCAACAATGTATGCAAGTCTTCTCAATTATCCCCCGGCAGCACTTTATAACGCGTATCACATTACCCTCGGTCCATTCCACTTGCAAGTGTTTGGTGTAGCGTACAAAATGCCGATTAAACAGCCCACAACAATAACAACCTTTGTAGACACATTGCAAATCATAAACCAACAACAAGCAGCATTCACACCAGTCGAGTTGACAACGTTGAACTTCAGTTCTAAACGAATACCAACAACAATTTTAGACAACTACCTTTTACCTTAAGAAAGCAGTGCGACCAATACACACCCAAACACCCAAGCATCATGTGCAAGTGGCTTTCGATGACGCCCATTTTATGCAGTTGACTTGCAGCTGAGTGGTAAAAATTTAAAATTCACACACCGACTTGATATTCAAATCAAGATGTAGCTTTGTATTTGTGTGACATAGATTTTGTATAAAAACTCGAGCGCCCTTTGGATAAGTAATCAAACAGTCTTTACTTTCATATTCAATTACAAGTGTTCGCTTGCGCAACAAACCCAAACGCAAAAATGTTCAACCTTCACAAAGTGGTAAGTATACGGGTGTTGAAAGCAGTCTTCGTTCACTTAAAGGCTATCTACTAACTATATTTTACTTTAGCTCATCGTGTTCGCCGCCTTGGTGTGCATCGCTGCTGCTTACCCAAGCATCATAGGACCAGCCATCGTCCCCGCTATTGGAACAGGTGTTGTTGTAGGAGCTGTCGGACCTGTCGGACCAATCGTAGGTTTGGGTCATGGTCGCGTTATTGGACACCCTTGGTAAAATAACTACTTCTGAGCAAAATTAATTGGACTGCCAACATTCCCAACTGGAAAACCGCTTTGCACTCCGGATGATCATTAGTTTTTCTCACTCTACATCACTTATGGAACCACGAATGTTAGGAGTTTCGCATGTTTAGTATGTCTTTGTGTCTCGTTCGTCGCATGGTTTCGTACTCCTTTATCAACCATCAACATTTTTTTTTTAAATTGTATTTTTTATTTTAATTTGATTTGAATAAATATGCAATAAACCAAACACAAATGTTAAATAATTCATTAACCAAGAATGGGAGATAATATTGAAAGGAAATGCAGCGTTTACTTATATTTCGGAAAGAATCTTTCCTCTCTTTTTCCTTATAACAGCTTAGGTTAGGTTAGATTAAATGGCTGATCTAGAGAGATCGCATGTGGACTGCTTTAGTACTTTGTGAAGCCGTAAAAATAAAGAACTTCTGTTCGAACTCATAAATTAGCTAAAGACTTAGTAGACAATACACAGGCGTATAGTTTCAATTCTCGCCAGTTCGGTGGGATGTCTGAAGGCATACGCCCTCAAGTATTCAAGACTTGACCTCCCAAACGCGAGGCAGTCAAGAAGGAAGTGTTGAGTTCTTCTTTCATACAGATGGTGTCTGGTAAGATTCCCAGCCTTATAGCATGAACGCCGACAGAGCAATGGTCTGATTAAAGTCCCACAACTAGGGAGAAGCCAGCCTTACTGAAGGCAAAAAGAGATCACTAGATCTCATGCGATCGACCTTGGGTCAAAAGCCTGTTATTGAGTTTAAGGCTATTATCGGCGCCCTGCTGTCTGAGTTGGTGATCACTTCTCTGAAGGAGGCTACACACCGGAGCAGCAAGTCTACTGATATCTTAACATCTGCAACCTCGGCTTGGAAATACGTAGTCTATTGGCTAGTGTCATGGAGTAGAAGTGCAGCTTTTAAAGTGCAAAGAGATCTTCTAACGAGTCCATTTGATTGCCGACGGTAAAGTGACGTACAAAAATGGCAAGTACCTAATAGATGTAATAATTGTCGAAATAGGACGCTCTCTTAGTGACGTTTTTAGTCTGATGTGATGAAAAATGAGACAAAAAACCAGGAGATCCAGCATTGCTTCGTCGACAGTGTGTGCTATAAGGTAAGGGAAAAGCGATTTCTTTCAGATAGTGGGGATTGGGCAACAAGGTCAATACTGTATCCGCAAAACGAAGTGCTGGATATTTTTGACCTTGTACCAGACTGCAGTTCAGTAGAATAGTTTTATTCCAATGAGTTGACAAGCAGTAACCAGCAAAATTTTTACTATATTGTTGGAAACCAGGTCATACGAATCCCTCTGTTACCAATCGTATGTTCCATTTATTACCTGGGTATGACAGATTGTAAGTTGACCGCAAAAACACGGTCAGTTGATGGCCCGCAGCATAAACTTTGCGACTAAAAAAGAAAGCTAAAATTATCTTAGTTGAAAGTTGTTGAGCAAAATGATTTTTTGCGCGATGGCGGTCAAGCCTTTTGTGAAATGCAGAAATGGCTTTCTTACACAGAAGAAGGGAGAATGATTAGTGTGATAGCCTCAAGTGTCTTCACCACCATAAAGTGGGAGTAGAAAAACAAAGCCATAGCTGAAAGGTGTTCATAGAGAAATGACAAGGGGGAGTCTAGGATTGAGTATTGGCATCCAAGGTGACCGAATTTTGAACGGAAAATCGTTGTATTGGCTAATTTTCTTAAAGTTTGTGGAAGAAATGACTCTAAAATATTGGTTACATTTTAAAAATGGAGGTGAAAATGTGCTATGAATGGTCATGCGAAATCTCTGGTGTATTCACTACTGCGTGAAAGAAAGTTATCCAACGATAAAGCTCCTCTAGATTGACGGATTTCCAAAGCTTCATTAGAATGCCCACTCATCCTACTACTACATAAGCGAATATGAAAAGTGATCAAAGACTGAGAAGCGTAGTTAGGTTTTGTTACCCCCTCAAGCCTAGATGCTGTAGCAGCAACATGTCAATTCTGAAGGGATGGACTTTAACGCTTTCGTTTTACTGATGACAACCTGAACTTGCTCATCGTTGAAAGTAAAAGGCGCATATCTTTTGGTATTTTCCGAAACCGCTATCAGTAATCTCCACTTCGTAGCCGAAACAATAGATTTATTTTCAATTTGCACAGGCATAGAGGTTATTGCCTTAGTTTTGCGGCTGGCAGAATGGGGACGTAAAAAGTTATGAAACCCAACAGCGTTAGATGTAAAGAATTAACAGTGTTTGGCTGGATAAAATCGGGACCAATTGCAGTAACGCAGAACCGGCTGTTATAGGAATTAATCTCATTGCTATTCGATCCTTACAAGCGGTGAAGCTGTCCATTGCTTCCTTAGCCTTAGTAGTATCGTTTCACTTATTACCGGGAACCATACCAAAAAGGTAGCCTTGTGTCTACAGTAAGTATGGTATGAAGCGACGATAGAAATTGAACATCGCTAGAATACGCTTCAATGCCTTGTCGTCGACCGTACACAATTTTGGTGATAGAGTGATTAAGGAATCGTGGCTTCGAAACTCTACATTCCAATTTCTGACTATTTCTGACCTTCATCTTCGTCTGAAGGGAATGCAATTCATAAATCATCTAGACAAATAAGCACGACGTTTAAACTACGAATAACTTCAATAATGGGCCTTTGAAATTTCTGTACTCCGTTCTGTAAAACAAGGGTCATAAGTGAAAATTCCTGAAGTCCGAAGTCGTCGTTTTACTAATGTCTTCTTTATTGAAGGGTAATTGGTGGGAGGCCAGTTTTAAATAGATCTGTGAAAACACGTGGTTTGAAGCAAAAATGTTAGAGAAATTCTACAGAAATAGCATATGGTACTGATCAGGAACGGTTACCACAGTCCGTGCTTGATAATAATAATGGCCTCCATGCACCATTAAGCTTACAAATGCCCACTTTCAGCAGCGAGTCAAACCCAGGTTTTACAGCCATTACCTTTTTTAGTCAAAAGCTTCGATTTAGTTGGTGAATTTAGCGAATGACAGTGGGTAATATCATTGTATAGTTTTCGTACTTTTCGAGCATATTTAAAAAAGTTGAATTTGTGTTGAAAGGTTTTTTGCTGAGTGTTTTTAAGAAAACTTTTATATTTTTAATTTTATTGGGACATTTTGACCAAATTGATCGGTTTATAGTCAGATGGAAAAATAGAAATAATTATATGGGTGTTTTTGGGGGTAGAGAAAGGGACGAAAAGATTATATTACTTTGGAAATACTGACGTATACTTGACAATATATTTTAAAGCAATTTTATAAATATATAACTTACACACAAAAGCACATAGTCGGCATAAAATTTGTTAAAATAGCAATGTCTTCTGGGTTTCATTAAGATACTTGACACATCATCATCAATCTCTAATAAGTAAATTTAGCCGTATGTTCGATAATAGTAATATTAATTATGTGGGGGCTGGGTCAAGTTTTCACCAAATTCCATCATTTTTAGACACAAAGATACACTGTTAATAGAAAAACACGTTCCCTCATATTGATTGAGATAACTTACTTATTGACCGATATATGCAGTAAAAAGTCATACGAAATATCTAAGGGAATTCCCGATCTAATTAAATTTCAATTAAACCAGGAAACTAACCGGTGATTATCTAAAAAATTATACACAGAACACGCAGAGAAAATTTGATAGCAGTTGTTTAATATGTCTCCGTGTAATAAGCCGTTTCAATGTTCAGCTGATTAAAGTGTTAGAACGCAGTGGCTACATTTTATGAAGTTGTATTTCCAACAATAATATTTGTGTACATTTTTAATTCTATAATTTCAATATCTTAACTTGAGGCGTACTATATAAACATCGAAATAATCACTTTTAGTTAGATATTTCACAATTGATGTAACTCTTAATTACTCCTTATCAGAATCTTGATATACATTACACCGCCACCAGAAACTGAGACTAGAAATTAAAAATTTAGCCTTCTAATAATCTCATAATCTAAGTAACCTAGACAACAATGCACGCAAGCCTTCTCAATAATCCTCATCCAGCACTCAATAATGCGTATCACATTACTTTCTGTCCACTCTACTTTCAAGTGTCCAGTGTAGCGTGCAAAATGTCGATCAAACAGCCCACAACAATAACAACATTTGTAGACAAATGCCAATGCTAGCAAATAACTTGTCAACAAAAAACGGCAACCTCGGTTTACAACATTGAACTTCAACTCTAAACGACAATCAATAACAATTTTAGACCACTACCTTTTAGCTTCAGAAAGCAGTGTGACCAATACACACCCAAACACCTTCGGCGACACCCAGTTAATACAATTGACGTGCAGCTGAGTGGTAAATGTTGAAAGTGGACACACCGATTCGATATTCAAATAAGATTGTGGTGACAAAGATTTTGTATATAAACTCGAGCAATCGTTGGAAAAATTATCAGTCTTTAACGCAACAAACTCAAACGCAAAAATGTTCAACCTTCACAAAGTGGTAAGGATGCAAGCCTTGCAAGCAGCCCGCTTCGACTTAAAGGATATTTACTAATTGTATATTTCTGCAGCTCATCGTGTTCGCCGCCTTAGTGTGCATCGCTGCTGCCTACCCAAGCATCGTGGGGCCAGGCATCGTGGGACCAGGCATCGTTCCCGGCATTGGCGCAGGTCTTGTTGTGGGAGCTGTCGGACCAGTCGGCCCAATTGTAGGTGTGGGTCATGGTGGCGTTCATGGTCATTTACTTGGTTAAATAACTCTTTCTAAACTATACTAATTGTGCTGCCAACATTCCTCACTGGACAACTGCCTTAGCAGACCTGCTTATCCTAATTTTTTCACACCCCATATCACTTATGGAACCACGAATATTAGGAGTTTCACAAATTTAGTATACTTAGTGTTTTGTTCGTTGCATTGTTGCTTACGCCTTTATTAACTATCAATAAAAAAACATACAATAAACTGATAAAAAATTTTAAATTGTTAATGCGAAATCAATCAATAACAGTGGAAAAGATTTGAGGGAGCATAGCGTTTACTTTTTACGACTCTCTCCTTTTAACTGCTTTCTAGAACATTTTTGTGTGCCTCCAATATTATATATTATTTTATTAGAGCCTTTGTAATAAGAATGGAAAATTAAATCAGCACTGAACACTTTGAAATGATTTTTTAGAAATTACCAATGGTTTCTCTCATTTTTATGTTCTACCAACTCGTTGGACACATATACTTAAAACACATTGAACTATTTGAGACAGATAAAATGTATCCGTACCGCAATGGTCATCTGTTATCTTGTCCTATTCCTTGATACATGGTACCATGAGGGCAGGTTTCAAACGATCAACTCAATATTAATTGTTCACTTTCACTGAAAGGTTTTTGGAAAATCGTTAAATAAAGAATGGAGGCGATAACGATGGTCGCACTACATCGCCTAGAATAAGAACTTGTTCACGGGATTTTAACCCGAAGTGAACAAATACTTTCTGTGTACCATATCAAGTGGTCGCAGGTCTCTCATGTATAGCCGTAGTTGTTTGACCGCAGAGCCATTTGTTTACAATCTAGAATATATTCTGAATATAGTCGCAGAATCTCGCGATAAACTAAATCGGCTATAGCTGCGGCCAAGACGTTTTTGTAGGTAGATCGTAACCCCAATAAAATGCATGGCAAATTTGAAATCTATCGGCTAGTGTTATACAATATAAGTGCTTCTTTTGAAGTACGATGAAAGCTTTCAAAGAGTTAATTTGGATTATGCTGCCTGGTACGAAAATAGCGCGTATACAACTGCTGTAGCAATTGTTGAAATACTTACAACCCTCTAGCACTGACGTCCTAACTCTAATGAGATGAACCCTGGTACACCAAATCAGGAGATCCAACCATTCAGCACTGCTTTGGCTACAGTATGCTATGGTTTTTTGGCTCACGCAACACTTCTGGCGAGAAGAAACGACTGGCGCGCTGTTGTTGACTCGGCTATAATCGCTTAAGCGGTGTCTACGCCAGTAAAGAAGAAGAACACTTCTGGCCAGCGTGTAAATCTGAGTACTGGAAATAAAAGGAAGAAAAACAGTTTTTAAGTTAAGAAAGAGATTTATATTATCGCTTAAAGGTTTTCCAAGACCCTCTTTTTTGGACTCGGAATCAGCGAAATCTACTCTGTAGTGGTTAGGGGAGTTTCGATATATTTGTGTTAAACAGTGCCGTGGAGAGGACACCACCATGCGGAACATGTGTTTATTTGCTTTTCAGCTTAGATTTCTGACCGCGAAATAGTACGGAAGATCACCGCTCGATCAGATAGTTTTTATTCCTCTTCTTCAGCTCTGGAGGGATCGTAGATTGTTCGAAGTCTTTTAATAATGCCCCAAGACCCAAATAACATGTGGTTCACTTCTTAACTGTCTCAATCCCCGAGCGCGACTTAAAATGGATCCATTCATTACTCCTCACAGATGAATGGAGACTTTTGGTGCAAACAGAAAATTCTTTCGGGGTCGGGTAAGACTCAGTATCAGTACCAATCCTACAGAGGAGATGTTGCTCCAATGATGACCAACTTATCTTAAAACCTATTCATCCATGCAGTGTTAGATCAACGAAATAAGACCCTTGGGCGGATAAATTCCGAGTCAGTTCCAGTATCCGATTTCGACAAACCGGTACCTGATATTCCTCTCACATTCCTATAACACAGTAAAAAAAATAACGAAATGAGGCTACAACTACGCCTTCTTCCCATATAACACAATTTAAAATTCCACATTTCATTACTTCACTGGCGAGTACACAAACCAGGGTAGTTAATGTAACGAGATAAAATCATGCACCAACAATTCTTTAAAAGTATGCCACCTTATGACCCAAAAATTGTCCAAACCCAAAAAAATCCTCCGAAAATGTGGACCCAGATTCTATAGTTGACATTTGACTGAAAATATCGGTAAATTTATGGAATACATAATTGAAATTCAGAAAGAATCGATTTGGTTATCCACCTGCTTATTTAAAAGGCTCTCTTGCTTTCGCAGAGGCACTCTTGTGTGGTAATTCTGTTCGATTTCAACTGTTGTGATGTCTGACACACTTTATTGTGTTGGTTATGCTACACCAAATTCTAAGGTGCCCTTAATTCTATTTACGCACACCTCCATTTACAGAAGCTCACTAACCTGCACCACAAATGTTAATTTGCTCAACGCCTTACAGAGTAACCCCCGAGGTATTTTCAATTATACTGTACCAGCCCTCAAACACATACATTACATCACCCTCCATCTGCTCTGCCTGCAAATGTCGAAGCAATCGCGGCAGGCGAGTAGACAACATTGAACTTCAATTCTAACGGAAAACCAACAACAATTTTAGACCACTACCTTTTACCTTAAGAAAGCATTGTGACCAATACACCACATTCACACACACACATATCATGCGCAGCTGGCTTTCGGCGGCGCCAAGTTGCATATGCAGTTGACTTGCAGCTGAGTGGTAAAAATTAAAAGTGGACACACCGATTTAATATTCAAATGAGATTGTGGCTTTGCATTTAGGTGACACAGATTTTGTATAAAAGCTCGAGCGCCCTTTTGAAAAGTTATCAAACAGTCTTTACTTTTGTGCAGCAAACTCAACCGCAAAAATGTTCAACCTTTTCAAAGTGGTAAGGATGCGAGCCTTGCAAGCAGCCCGCTTTGACTTAAAGGATATTTACTAATTGTATATTTCTGCAGCTCATCGTGATCGCCGCCTTGGTGTGCATTGCTGCTGCCAATCCAAGCATCGTAGGCCCCGGCCTCGTCCACGGTCTTGGAGCTATAGCTGTGGGACCAGTCGGACCAGTCGGCCCAATTGTTGGTGTAGGTCTGGGTCATGGTGGCGTTATTGGTCACCCTCATTTACATGGTTAAATAACTACTTCTAAACTATACCAATTGGACTGCCAACATTACCCACTGGACAACTCCCTTTGCAGACTTACTCATCGTTATTTCTTCCACCCATATCACTTATGGAACCACGAATATTTGGAATTTCGCAACTATAGTCTCGTTCGTTGCATTGTTGCATTCTCCTGTATCAATAACTTTTTGTAAAAATATATTTCTTAATTTGATTTGAATAAATATGCAATAAACTAATAGATAATGTTGAATTTTCATGCGAAATCAACCAATAACAGAGGAAACGATTGGAAGGAGTGTATGTGGTGTCTACTTTATAATAATCTTTCCTTCTAACTGCTTTCTAGAACATTTTTAGCTTCCCCCCATATACTTGTATGTTCATTAGAACCGTGGCAATAAGAATGGAAAATGAATTCGGCACTGAACACTTTGGAAAATAATAGTTTCTTTCATATTTAAAAAACCGTTGAATATGGAATGGAGGCGTTAACGATGGTCGCATTACATCGCCTAGAATAAATACTAGTTCACGGTTTTTTAACCCGAAGTGAACAAATACTTTCTGTATACCATGTCAACAAGTGGCAAACCTCTCATGCGTGGACGTAGTTGTTTAACCGAATCCCCAGCAGGGTAGTTTTTGATTTATTCCTCCAGCTGGGGTAAGTCATGCTGCCTACTTGAGTTTCTCGTGATCGAAGAACTTCTTGTCTTGTCGACTCGATTGGAATAGTGAAGCACTGCGTGAACTAGGAGCAGTGGAGACTATTTTGGCACTTGTGTGATTGACAGCAAGGGGCTACACAATGTGTAGTTCACTCCTTAATTGCCTCAAGCAACAAGTAGGTCAATTCATTGCATTATGCCTAGCATATGTGGAGTTAGGATGGAGACTTTTGACACAGACGCAGCAGAAAAATTCTTACGGACCGGATAAGACTCAAGGCCAGCACTGATCACGAGGATGTGTCGCTCCAATGATGACAAAGTTAACTTAAAACTTATTGATCCATACAGCATTAGATCGACGAAATAAGACCCACTATTCCAATTGGGCGGATCAATTCAGGGTCAATTTCAGTATCGTAGACCTTTTTGTTGTAGGAATTACTCTCATTGCTAATTGATTCTTACAGGCATGAAGCTTTCCTAAGGAAGTGGTGTAATATTATTTCACCTATTACCAAGAACCATATCGAAAAGAGAGCCTTGTGTTTTCACTATCTACGGTATACATCGGCGATATAAAACACGCTTCAATGTCAATGATTGGTTGTTTAAATTTATGCGTAGAGCGCTCGGAACTGGCCACTGAGAATAAAATTGTTTTCATTACGTCGTTGGAAAACTTTCAGTAGGTGGTTTTAATGATCTTCTTCTGAAATGTCTGCTAAGTACACATCATCGAGATAAATAAACACGAAGTTTAAACCAAGAATAACTTCATTTATGAGCTTTTGGAATGCTTATACCTCGCTCCGTAAACCAAAGATTATACGAGTAAAATCGTACAGTCCGAAGTTGCAATTTTACTAATGTCTTCTTTACTTACGAGCGATAATGTTAGAGAAAAATCGTGCAAAATGACTACGGGTACCGACCATAAACAGTTACTGCATTCAGTGCACGATAATCTCCGCACGGCCTTCATGTATAATTAGATTTACACACCAAGTATAATGGCCTCACTAAGTAACTACTTTAGGGACTACAAATCCCCACTTTCAGCTGCGAGCCAGACTCAGTTTATGTAACCACTAGCTTTTCAGATGAGAAATGCACATTACTATACTCTTCGAAAATATTTGAAAGATAGTATTAGCATTCAAAGGTTTTTTTCTAAACATTTGCATTTTTTTGAATGAAATCGTACGAAATTGATAAAATGGCGGTGTTTTAAAAATAAATTGAATTTTAACTTAAAGTTTTAATGCCTTTAGCCTACCGAAATTCGATTTTTGATCAGATTAAAAAACTTGTAGTCAAATTTACAGAAAACTATATATGTATATGTAGGCCATGCAAAAAGAATTTTAGTTTTGGTAACAGGTGCCTCCGAGTGAGTAAATTAGAAAAATCTCTTGCTTCCATGTCTACGAGTGTAATAAATGATCAGGATGACGAGAAGAGTTGAAATATGGGTGATTATTTGTCTTTCCGTAGTAACTTGAGTAAACATGAAGATATCTTCATGAAACTTGGTACACATGTTCCTTGGCAAGAAGTAAAGGGAAGTTCGTAAATGAAACTACTGCCACGCACACAAATCGTCACTAATCGAAAACGTATAAAAGGCCATAACTAAACACTAAATTATGATTTAGAAATGCGACCAGGGTAAAAATAAAATGATTGACGTTGCACCGTCCACTTTTAAGTGAATGTCCAAGTCCGGGATGATATAAGAGAGTTTTATGGAATTAGGTTAAAAATATGTTGATGGTCGTGATAGCGCCCACTTTTATTTGAAATCCCATTTCTGGGGACCCGAAGGATTGATTTTGACAAAGTTCAATATTCTGTGTATCAAAAATAGGTTGAATCATATACCTGATATAAAAATTTTCAAATACCGGGTAACTTTATATCCAGTATTAGTATATATTTGTGCTTAAATAAGAAAACTTAGACAAAAACTTGACCTAGTTCCTATAACGGATTTTTGAAAATAGGAAAACTACGAAAGCATACCGACCAGCAAACGACGCCATACAATTTCCCGCCTTTTTGATACTTCTTTCAGTAACGATTCATCATGGAAAGAGGTACGATTCGAAAACGTGTCGAAATTATTAAAATTAACTACCGAAATTCGGAGTAAGTGGCCTCAACTTTAAGAGCGGGTTTTTCAATAAGAGTGCTACAAAAGTTTTTTTTTAACGAAAACGAAAACGGTTCGGATTATCAATGAAATTCTTTATTCCTGTGAAAGCACATAAGTATATTCCTTGGTACCCCGGTTTGGTTTGGTTTATGAGCCAATGACGTCATTGGGCCGTACTTCTTCCGTGATGATCAAGACCGGCACGTTACTGTGAATGGGAACCACTATCGCCGCTAACCGAATATTTTGGTGCCTTAATGAAACTCTGGGAATATTTTTAAGTATGTGACATATTAGCAGTAGGTATTACTGGTAAAAATAGATAAAATCAAGTCAATAATAGCCCCAACTCCCATACTTTCCTAAAGAAGTTTCTCGGGCTTAGAGTCTTGCAAGTCGCAATTTTCTCAAATTACGAAATTTCTTTAGATTCTCATTGATATCGTACCACAACTTTAAAGAACTTTTATGACAATTTGGTTATTCACCTGCTTATTTAAAAGGCTCTCTTGCTTCCGCGGAAGGACTTTTCTGTTGGAGCAATGTGTCCGATTTCATCTGCTTGGCCGAATTCATTTTCCATTCTTATCATCACGACTCTAATGAACGCATATTGGAGGAAACTAAGGTTGAAAGAAAGAGTCTTATAAAGTCAAAACCATGCTCCTTCTAATCTTGTCCCCTATTATTGGTCGATTTCGAATGAAAATTTCACATTATCTATTGTTTTATTGCATATTTATTCAAATCAAATTAAAATAAAAAAAAACGTATTTGAAAAAAATATTGATTAAGGAGTACGCAACAATGCAACGAACAAGACACAAAAATATACTAAAGTTGCGAAATTCCTAACATTCGTGGTTCCATAAGTGATGTGGGGTGCGAAAAAATAACGATGAGTAAGTCTGCAAAGGGAGTTGTCCAGTGGGGAATGTTGGCAGTCCAATTAGTATAGTTTAGAATCAGCTATTTAACCATGTAAATGTGGGTGACCAACAACGCCACCATGACCCAGACCTACACCAACAATTGGGCCGACTGGTCCCACAGCTACAGCTCCAAGACCGTGGACGAGGCCGGGTCCCACGATACTTGGATCGGCAACAGCGATGCACACCAAGGCGGCGATCACGATGAGCTGCAGAAAAATATAATTAGTAAATACCCTTTAAGCCAAAGCGGACAGCTTGTAAGGCTCGCATCCTTACCACTTTGAAAAGGTTGAACATTTTTGCGGTTGAGTTTGTTGCACAAAAGTAAAAACTGTTTGATGACTTTTCCAAAGGGCGCTCGAGCTTTTATACAAAATCTCTGTCACCTAATTGCAAAGCCCAATCTTATTTGAATATTGAATCGGTGTGTCCAATGTCAATTTTTACCTCTCAGCTGCAAGCCAACTGCATTATGCAACTTATGTTGACCGTGTATTGGCCACACTACTTTCTTAAGGTAAAAGGTAGTGGTCTAAAATTGTTGTTGGTATTCTTTTAGAATTGAGGTTCAATGTTGTCAACTTGCCTGCCTCGGTTGCCGCTTGTTGTTGGTGTATTATTTGCAGACATTTGCATGTGTCTACAAATGCTATTGGTATTGTGGGCTGTTTGATCTACATAGCCACTTGCAAGAAGAGTGCACAGAGGGTAATGTGGTATGCATTATAGGGTGCTAGCGAGATATATTTGAGTAGACCTGAGGGGTTACTCTGTAAGTTGTTAAGCAAATGAAAATGTTCCTTATCGCGAAAATGCAACTCTGTAAGGCGAAAAGCGCAACTTTCCAAAGGACATCTAAAAACTGTTGACTGCATATAATTTTTGGATAAATTTTGAAATTATATTTTATTGGACTTTAATACCGTTTGAGGAGCAGCAGTTAGCTTCTGGCAATGGAAATGTGCGTAAACTGGTACCTGAGAATTTGGTGCATCGCAACTAACTCCACCAAAATTGGCAGACATCACAACAGATGAAATCGGACAGAATGACCAAGAAGATTACCTTGCGTTGTCTGAAATTAATGAAAATCTAAAGATAATTTAGAAATTTAAGAAAAAATAAGGTAAAAAGAAGAAAAACAAATGAGGAAGGGATAAGTTTGGTTGTAAGCGAACATTTTATACTCTTTCAACTTACAAGGATCAAAGTTTGAGAAATTTCTACAGGAAAATATGGAAATTAGGGGTAGTATTGATCCAAGTATATCTTTTTGTTCCAATAATACAAACTATTAACATGCCACATACTAAAAAAATGTTTCCTGGGCTTCATTAAGGCACCTCACATACAATTACCAATCACATGGAGTAAATTTAGCTAGATGTGCGGAAACTTGTATATCAGTCATATAGGGGCTAGGTTATGTTTCACCCAATACACTGTACACTCTCTCATTTGCATTCAGATAACTCATAAATTAGCCGATATATGAGGTATAAAGTTATCCGGAAGTTGGAAGTTTTCACATTAAGCAACTACTCTAAAACTGGCAAAACGTATCGTCTACTCATAAAGGATACGTCAGATTTTTTTTTTTATCGATACCGGTGCAGACGTCTCTACTTTACCAATAACAGGAATGATTTTCGTACGATTTTGCTCTAAAGTTCTTGCTGGAAAACTCATATTTCCAGAAATGTATTCAAAACGGCCTTCCACCAAATGCCAATAAGTACTAATGTCTATTAGCAAAACCGCAATTTCCGACTCTTCGGCTTACACGTATAAGCTTTAGTTAACCGATTAAAGTACAAACATTCCAAAGGCTCATTAATGAAGTTTTTCTTGGTTTAAAATTCATGTTTGCTTATGTCGATGAAGTATGCAATGCAACCACTTCCGTTAGGAAGAACAATTTTACGATCAATCTTAACGTATCAGAATTTGGCGACTCGGAGCTGCGATTCCTCGGCATTGTATCACCAAAGATGGTTTACGGCTACTGCTGAAGGCTCTGCGATGCTTCAGTTCTATCGTCGCTTCATACCATACACACTGAAGACACAAGGTTCTCTTTTCGAAATGGTTCGTGGTAATAGGTTTTCGGAAGGAATGATCAACTTCACGCCTGTAAGGATTAACTAGCAGCGAGAGTAATTCCCACAACAGAAAGGTCTACGACACTGGAATTAACCAAGAATTTGCACGCCCAAAGTTCTTATTCCTCGATCTAGCGCTGCATGGATCGATAAGTTTTAAGTTAAGTTTGCCATAATTGGAGTAACACCTTCCAGCAGGGTTGCTCACATCCTTCTGATCGGTGCTGGCTTTGAGTCTTACCCGGGCCCGTATGAATTCTTGTGCTGTATTTGCATCAAAAGTCTCCAACTAAACTCCACATTTGTTAGGTGTAAGATCTGCTCGGGGCTTGAGACATTTAAAAAGTGAACCACACTTTATGTGGCCTTTTGGTGCCAACCGCACAAGTACGAGACTAGTCTCTACAGCTGTGCAAATTGTTCCTTGTCCACGCACTGTTTCGCTATTCTAATCGAGTCCACAACAAGGAACCTCTTCGATCCAAGGAACTCAATTAGGCAACTCCGTCTGAAATAATAAATTTAAAAAAACTACCCTACTGAACAACGATCCTAGTATCGTTTGATTTGTGAAAAGCCTTGGAACAGTCAGGCACACACTGTTAGAAGACATCGAACAAACTGCGATTATTCTAGAACTGAAGAAACGGATCAAGAATTATCTAATCGAGCGTCGATCATATCTACTATTTCGAGGTCACAAATCCAAGCTAAGAAAAAAATTAGCACAGAATTCTCCAGGGCACTGTTTAATACCAATATTTCTAAACAGAGTTGATTTGACTGAAAACCAGTCCAAAAACGAGAAGTTTAAAAATATTTACACGGTAATATAAGTCTCTTTCTTAACCTACAAATTAACTCTCTTCCTTTTATTTCCAAAAGTTTATGCTGCATCACCTCAAATGCCAGTGTCCAGGGAAAGTGGCCCTGCAGCGTTTATGTCGCATACCAATTGTTTTCACAAATTATATGCAGTGGTTTTCGGGTCAACAGTTTTTAGATGTGCCTTGGAATGTTGAGCTTATTGCCTTACCGAGTTGCATTTTCGCTATAACGAACATTTTCATTTGCGCAACGCATTCCAGGTTAACCACCCAGATATTTTCAAATATCCCCCACCAGCACTACAAAAGACGTATCATATTATCCTCTGTCCGCTCTTATTACAATTGTCTAATGTGCAAAATATTGTTCAAACAATCCACAACAAAAACAACATTTGTTGACCCATGCTAAAGCTTATAAATAACATACCAACAACAAGCGGCGACCGTGGAAGGCGAGTAACAACATTGAACTTCAATTCTAACCGAATTACAATAACAATTTAAACCACTACCTTTTACCTTAAGAAGGCAGTGTGACCAATACACATTCACACACACAAATAAGTTGCATAATACAATTGGCTTGCAGCTGAAAGGTAAAAATTGAAAGTGGACACACCGATTCAATATTCAAATAAGATTGGGCTTTGCAATTAGGTGACAGAGATTTTGTATAAAAGCTTGAGCGCCCTTTGGAAAAGTTATCAAACAGTTTTTACTTTTGTGGAACAAACTCAACTGCAAAAATGTTCAACCTTTTCAAAGTGGTAAGGATGCGAGCCTTACAAGCTGCCCGCTTTGGCTTAAGGGATATTTACTAATTATATTTTTCTACAGCTCATCGTAATCGCCGCCTTGGTGTGCATCGCTGTTGCCGATCCAAGTATCGTGGGACACGGCCTCGTCCACGGTCTTGGAGCTGTAGCTGTGGGACCAATTGGACCAGTCGGCCCAATTGTAGGTGTGGGTCATGCTGGCGTTGTTGGTCACCCACATTTACATGGTTAAACAATTCTAATTGGACTGCCAACATTACCCACTGGACAACTCCTTTTGCAGACTTACTCATCGTTACTTTTTCGCACCCCACATCACTTATGGAACCACGAATGTTAGGAATTTCGCAACTTTAGTATACTTAGTGTTTTGTTCGTTGCATTGTTGCGTACTTCTTTAACAATAATTTTTTGTAAATATATTTTGATTTAAATAAATATACAACAAACTGACAGCAAGTGTTAAATGTTTCATGGCGAAATTAGCGAAGAATAGGGTAAAATGTTGGAATAAGTAAAGCGTTTACTTTGTACGACTTTCTTCTTTAACTGCTTTCTAGAACATTTTTGGGTTCCTCAAATATACGTGCATTAGAGCCGTGGAAATAAGAGTGGGAAATGAACTTGGCACTTAACACTTTGGAATGACTAAATTTATCTATTCCGAAATGGTCAGAATGACGGTGACGAGTAAACCGCACATTCGCCATCTTGTCTTATACCTTGATTTATGATAAGATGAAGACAGGTTTCAAACGATCAACTCAGACGTTAATAGCACTATTGTTCACTTCCTTTAAAAGGTATTATGGAATGGAGGCGATAACGATGGTCGCACTAAATCGCCTAGAATAAAGACTGGTTCACTGGTTTTTAACCCGTCTATATACCATGTGAATCGGTCGTAGGTCTATTATACATGGACTAGATCGGCTAGAGCTGCGGCCGAACCCTTTGTGTTTGTAGTCTATCAGCTAGTATTATAATAAAGAAATGCTGTTTTTAAAGCCGGCGACATTGATGCTATTGTGTTTGACATACCCAACGCTTCTTCGACGAAAGTGAAGCAATATCAATTTCTTTCAGATGGTGGAAACAATCCAACAAAGTCGATATTAATAGCACGACCACAACAAACTATCATACATTTCTGATATATTGTCATAACATGCTTCGTTTGTGTCGAATAATTTTGCTCCGCTGACAGTTCAAACAGCAACGATCAAAAATTTCTGGTATGTCGCTGGACAAATCTCTGTGTTACCAATCATCTGGTCGCTTTACTGCCTAAACATGACAAATTGGGAGTTGAACGTATCCCTGTGCGCTGCCACTTAAGGTGAATGCGTGAACAGCGGCTTATGATGTGGTTTTAGTGGAGTTAGGGTGCTAGGTACTTTACGGAGAATAAGGAAAAAAATCGGTGAGATAGCTCCTTACTTTGGTACATATTCCATCAATTCTAGTATCGAAATACTGTCGTTAAACAGTGCCGTGGAGAAGATACCACACTGCCTCTGTTCATTTTCTTCTTAGCCTAGATTTCTGACCTCAAAAAAGTGCGAATGTTCGCCGCTCCATCAGATAATTCTTGATGAGCTTCTTGAACCCTGGAGAGATTGTACGATTGGCAGCAAGGGGCCACATAACGTATGGTTCACTTTTTAATTGTCTCAAGCCCCGAGCAGATCTTAAGGTGGATCCGTTGTTGATGTTAGTTTGAATGGAGACTTTTTAGTAGAAACGCAGTAGAAAAATTCTTACGGGTCCACGTAAGACTCAATGTCGGCGATAGAAAGAGAAAGAAGCATCGTTAGAACACGTCTAAAATTATGTGTAAACCCCTCAGAAGTGATCCCAGATAATAAATTCTCATTAAGTCGTGGGATAACTCGACGTACGGGGTTTTAATGATCTTCATCTGAAATGGTAACTATGTATACATCATCGAGATGGTTTAAGTCCCTAATAACATCATGCTTGGAATGCTTGTATTTTGCTCCGTACACCAGAATTTATACGCGTAAAAATGTAGGGTCCGAAGTTTCAGTTTTACTAATGTCTTCTTCACTTATGTACTTTTGGCGACAGGTCTTTTTAAGTCCACGGCCTTCATGTACAATCAGATTTACACACCATGTACGAGGTTTGACAATTAAGTAATGAGACTGATTTTATTGCCGGGCTTGTGGTAAACCTGTGACCTTGAAATTCCCTTCCTCTTTTTTCGACATCCCTCCCCTCTTCATTGATATATGTACTTTCG
Organism: Bactrocera zonata; assembly: GCA_037783105.1. Classification (NCBI taxonomy): domain Eukaryota; kingdom Metazoa; phylum Arthropoda; class Insecta; order Diptera; family Tephritidae; genus Bactrocera; species Bactrocera zonata. The sequence continues at coordinate 7,201 of JBAWJQ010003578.1, read as the reverse complement.
CTCTAGCTTTTTTAGTTCGCCTCCTGCGTTGAGTAGACGTGCGTTTGTAGTGCTCGTCACGAAAAAGAAAAAAACGAAGTCAAAAGCAATGCGTCGCGATAAACTTTTGCGCCAGATTGGGCGAAACAGCTTCGGAAACGTTCGCTAAAATTGTAAGATTGTATAGTGATAGTGCTCTTAGTCGTGCCCAAGCTCACAATGGTTCTCTCCGCGCGCCTCCCGCCCGAAAAAAACTCGTATAAGCAAGTCGAAGGTGAAAACGATGATTATTGCCTTTTTTGATAGTCGTGGAATCGTCCACAAATAATTCCTTCCACCGGGGAAAACTGTGAATCAAGTATACTGTTGCCAAGTACTCGAAAAATTGCGAAAACGAGTCAACAGGGTGCACCCAGACATCGCTCGTGACTGGATCCTTCATCACGACAATGCGCCGTGCCACAACAGCCGCCTTATTCGCCCGACATATCACCTTGTGCTTTTTTTGTTTTCTAAAACTAAATCGGTGGTCAAAGGAACCCAGTTTGAGTCGATTACGGACATCCAGGCGGCCGTGACGAGGGTACTCGCGAACATCCCAGTCGAAGCGTTCCAGAAATGTTACGAAGCATGGAAAACGCCCTGGAATCGCTGTATAGCTGCCCAAGCGGGCTACTTTGAAGAGAATGGCATAGTTGTAGAATAATTTTCAAATATACGGTTTTTATGGAATCAGTCTCATTACTTAATTGTCATGCATTACCTCGTATAATGGGTTCATCAAGTTACTATTTCAGAAACTACAAATGCCCACATTCAAAAGCGAGTGAAACTCAGTTTATGTAGTGATTAGAATTTCTTCCATTTTTTTTTTTTTGGTTGTTGGTCATTCTGTCATTTGATGTCTGACACCCATGGTGGAGTTAGTTGTGCTGCACCGAACTCTAAGTTAACACTAATTCCAATTCCGCACACCTCCATTGCCAGAAACTCACAAACCTGCTCCTCAAACGATGATAAAGTCCAGTGACTGGAAGGAACACCACCAATACTTGCAATACAATTTTTAAATGTATCTGTTTTACTTTTTTCCATCCGTTAACATCGCGCGATGATGGTCCTGCAGCATAAAGGATTGTTTCCATAAATTATGTGCAGAGTTTTTCGGATCAACAGCTTTTGAAAATTCTTTGCAAAGTTGCGCTTATCGCCTTTTCAGTTTTCCCCCACCAGCACTTCCTCAGTCCGCTCTACTTGAATGAGTGCAGTGTACATAGCGTGCAACATATTAACAGCCCACAACATTTGTAGACACATGCAAATGTTGGCAAATAACATGCCAACAACAAGCAGCACCGCGCAGTTGAAATGACAACTTTGAACTTCATTCTTGGAGAATACGAACAACCTTTTACCTTAAGAAAGCATTCTGACCAATAGACATCCACACACACATCATATGGAAGTGGCTTTTGGCGACGCCCAGTTAATGTATGCAGTTAACTTGCAGTTGAGTGATAGAAATTGAAAATGCACACACCGATTTGATATTCAAATCAAGATGTGGCTTGCCTTTGTGTGACAAAGATTTTGTATAAAAGCACGAGCGCCCTTTGGAAAAGTTATCAAACAGTCTTTACTTTCGTATTCAATTACAAGTGTTCGCTAACGCAACAAACTCAACCGCAAAAATGTTCAACCTTTTCAAAGTGGTAAGGATGCGAGCCTTGCAAGGAGCCTCTTTGAATTAAAGGATATTTACTAATTATATTTTTCTGCAGCTCATCGTGATCGCCGCCTTGGTGTGCATCGCTGTTGCCGATCCAAGTATCGTGGGACACGGCCTCGTCCACGGTCTTGGCCCAGCTGTAGTTGTAGGACCAGTCGGACCAGTCGGCCCAATTGTAGGTGTGGGTCATGGCGTTGTTGGTCATCCACATTTACATGGTTAAATAACTACTTCTAAACTATACTAATTGGACTGCCAACAGTCGCCACTTGACAAATCACTTTGCACTTATCATTACTTCTTCTCACCCCACATCACTTATGGAACCACGAATGTTAGGAATTTCGCAACTTTAGTATAAATTTGTATCTCGTTCGTTGCATTGTTGCGTACTCCTTTATCAACTATCAATAATTTTTTGTAAATATATATTTTGATATTAATTTGATTTGAATAAAACCAATAGAAAATATTAAATGTTTCATGCGATATCTGGGATAAGTTTGTACATGTTACAAAGATTACCGTGCATACAGCGAGGACCAATTCGTGGTAATATTTCCCTTATTATATTTTTATAATTTGTATGCAGTATATACTCAATACTCTGTATACAATCAGTTCAGTGCTTGCTTTCGCTACTGAACAGTGGAGTAGGGAGCTAAGGATGGTCGTATTGGGGTTAATGCTATACATCAATGAAATTCTCAGAACACTTAATAGTACTATTAATAGTAATAATATATAATATATAATAATATTATAATATTCGGAAATATTTTTTCACCACACTATTAGTTGTTTTTCCAAACGGCTCTAGTTGATGATAGAAAGAGACGTGGTAGTCCTCACGTGGTACAAATCAATTCAGCTATAAAAACTGATTGCTAATGCATTCGCAGACAATTATGTAAAAGAAAATGGATATATCGACCATTGTAAACTACTGTCGTTCTCTTGATGAAAAATGTTTTTTTTTACGACAGCCTTAAACGCCAGAAATCGTATATGAAACCTGGCCAATCACAAAATCAACAGCAAAGCCGAATATTTGTAACGCCACGATAATGCTCTGTATATATGAAAAAGAATCAAACTATTAAGCTAAAAACGCTTTCGTCAAAAATTTATCAAATTGAACCGAATGATTGCCGAAATTACCTGAATTTGTGACTAGACCCGAGACAATAATTTTCCATTATGACAGCACTCGGCTTCATTATAAAAGACCGATTAAAAACTATTTGGGAAACAGCAGCTAGGACTTTGAATAATACTACTGGTCGTGTTTTACACAAATAAACGTTCAAAATTTTGAAAAAAAAAAACGTACGAAGAAGTAGGGAACCGAAATAAATCACCCTTTATATTGGGTAGTCAAAAAGTCGTATTTCTAATCAAAATTCAACTTACTTTTTTAAATTTATATTGAGCCAAATTTGTATCATTTTGTTCGACCACTTTTTGCCATTTTTTTAGACATTATTCCATCAGTGTAGAAGTTTCTGGTTTCTCGGCTGAGACAAGTAATTTTCACAGGCTTCTCTTGAAGCCAACTTGAACCATGATCTTTTTCGCATATTATTGTCGTATTTGACCCACTTTTCGTCCCCTGTTTCCATTCGCTTCAGAAATGGTTCGATTTCATTTCGTTTCAGCAAAGAATCCGCTCTATTAATTTTTTCACAGATAATTCATGTGTTACCAAAACATCGAGCATCTTCTTGTAACTTCGTCAATTCGGACAACATGACCTAGCCAGCGTAGCCGCTGTCTTTTAATTCACTGAACTATGTCAATGTCGTCGTATTCTCGTACAGCTCATCGTTCCATCGAATGCGGTATTCGGCGTGGCCAATGCGCAAAGGACCATAAATCTTTCGCAGAACCTTTCTATCGTAAACTCGTAACGTCGACTCATCGGTTGTTGTCATCGTCCAAGCCTCTGCACCATATAGCAGGACGGGAATTATGAGCGACTTATAGAGTTTGGTTTTTGTTCGTCAAGAGAGGACTTTACTTCTCAAATGCCTACTCAGTCCGAATTAGCACCTGTTGGCAAGAGTAATCTTGCGTTGGATTTCCAGGCTGACATTGTTGGTGGTGTTTTTATTTTTTCCTAAATAGACGGAATTATCTACAACTTCAAAGTTTTGACTGTCAACAGTGGCGTGAGCTAGTCGCGAGTGCGACGACTGTTCGTTTGATGACAGGAGATGTTTCGTCTTGCCCTCGTTCACTGCCAGACCCATTTGCTTTGCTTCCTTGTCCAGTCTGGAGAAAGCAGAACTAACGGCGTGGGTGTTGAGGCCGATGATATCAATATCATCGGCATACGCCAGCAGCTGTACACTCTTATAGAATATGGTACCTTCTCTATTTAGTTCTGCAGCTCGAATTATTTTCTCCAGAAGCAGGTTGAAAAAGTAGCAGGATAGGGAATTGCCTTGTCTGAAACCCCATTTGTTATCGAACGGCTTGGAGAGATCCATTCTTTTGGTGCTGCTCAACGTCAGTTTACATAGCCGTATTAGTTTTTCGGGGATACCAAATTCAGACATCGCGGCATAGAGGCAGCTCCTTCTCGTGCTGTCGAAAGCAGCTTTGAAATCGACGAAGAGGTGGTGCGTGTCGATTCTCCTTTCGTGGGTCTTTTCCAAAATTTGGCGCATGGTGAATATCTAATCGGTTGTTGATTTTCCAGGTCTAAAGCCACACTGATAAGGTCCAATCAGTTTATTGACGGTGGGCTTTAATCTTTCACACAATACGCTCGATAGAACCTTATGGGATTCCCTTTTTGTAGATTGGGCATAACACACTTAAATTCCAATCGTTGGGCATGCTTTCGTCCGACCATATTTTACAAAGAAGCTGATACATGCTCTTTATCAGTTCTTCGCCGCCGTGTTTGAATAGCTCGGCCGGCAATTCATCGGCCCCCGTCGCTTTGTTGTTCTTCAAGCGGGTAATTGCTATTCGAACTTCTTCATGGTCGGGCAATGGAACGTCTGCTCCATCGTCATCGATTGGGGAATCGGATTCGCCTTCTCATGGCGTTGTACGTTCGCTGCCATTTAGCAGGCTGAAGAAGTGTTCCCTCTATAATTTAAGTATGCTTTGGGCATTGGTGACTAGATCACCTTTGGGGGTTCTACAAGAGTATGTTCCGGTTTTGAAACCTTCAAAGCTCTTCATACTCACGCATTTCGGCCTCTTTCTTTTTCTGTCTGCAAACGTGTCTCGCAGACATAGATTCTCTCGGTATCTATCCCCTCGCGCACGTGTTGCGGTCGATCGTAACGTTGCGAGGTAGGCAACCTGTTTTCTCTCCATTGCAACTCGGCACTCCTCGTCGTACAAACTGTTGTTTTGCATTTTCCTAAAACCAATGGTTTCGGTTGCAGCTGTACGTTAGGAGCTTGAAATGCCGTCCCACAGTTCCCTTATACCTACCGAGTTGTTGACGAGAGCTCTCAGAGAGCAGGAGTGCTAGTCGAGTAGAAAATCGTTCGGCTGTCTGTTGTGATTGCAGCTTTTCGACGTCGAATCTTCTTTGTGTTTGTTGACGTGCGTTTTTTGCTGCACAGAGGCGGGTGCAAATCTTGGCGGCAACAAGAAAGTGGTCCGAGTCGATGTTATGACCTCGGACCGCACGCACATCTAAAACAGTGGAGACGTGTCTTCCTGACATGATCGATCTGGTTGGTGGTTTTTCAATCCGGAGACAGCCGGGTAGCTTGATGAATCTTCTTATGCTGGAATCTAGTACTACAGATAACCAAATTTCGGGCCCCGGCGAAGTCGATCAGCCTCAACCCATTTAGGGATGTTTCTTCGTGGAGGCTGAATTTACCGACCGTCGTGCCAAGGATACCTTCATTGCTAACCCTAGCGTTAAAGTCGCCAAGCACGATTTTGACATCGTGGCGGGGGCATCTCTCATAAGTGCGCTCCAAGCATTCATAAAAAGCATCTTTAGTCACATCGTCCTTCTCTTCCGCCGGGGCGTGGGCGCAAATCAGCGATATGTTGAAAAACCTCGCTTTGATGCGTGGCTAGAGGTTCATTCACCGGAATGAATGATAGTAATCGCTTGCGTCGCATTCTCCTTTTTTTTAACTTCCCCGAATTTAATTTTTTGGGTAAATGAATTTCACCTTTCCTTTTTACTTTAATTCATATACATCAGTTTTTTAAAACGTTTCCACTAGCTTAAAATATTGCCGCAGAAAATTTAGTTACAAATCTCTTTAAAATCTCCAATTACAAGTAAATTTAATTCGTGTTTCATGCAGACGGATTTCATCGCTCATTCATAAATAGTTAATAAAATTATCAATTCCATTAAAAGGACTGAAATTAATTTATCTAGTAAATCATTGCTTTGATATTGGAAAAATATACCAGACAAATACGAAGTGTGGTTGTACTGGGCCCCTATTTTCAGCCATTAACTTACAGCAGTGACCTTGAATTCTGCACTCTATTATCACACTTTTCCCTCAGATACATTTTATTTGATTAGAAGAAGACATAAGTACATATGTACTTACTAACGGCAAATATACATACGTAAGTAATACATAAATTATTATATATTGAAAATGTTTGTTGTATAGAAAACTCTGATCATATAACAAGAATAACTTAATACAAACCAAACCAGTTTTAAAATGATATTTTATTTAATTAAGTATCAAATGAAATTATATGCTTGTATGATATTAGTCTTGATGTGATATGTTAACATAATCAGAATGCAATGCACAGTGTTTTGAAAAAAGTGAAAGTATAGTGAATATTAAAGAGCAATAAATTATAATAATAAATAAAATAACTTTAGTGTTATCCTATAAATGGAGATTCCGAACTTTCAGCTGCTACTGAACGACTGATGGATTATAACAGAATTCGAACTCAAAGGTGATTGCCGTGGTAAACACGAATTGATTACCCTTGCTCTGCCAATGCCAAAAAATATAGGAAATTAAAATCCGCTTTTGATTTTGTTACAAAAATAACAGGGAATAATCATTCCATCCTCTAATTCCTTATGTTATGTATATAAAATAATTAAAGTTGACAACCTATACTGTAAAACTTTGACTAATAACCCGTTTTTCAACAAGAACGCTAGAAAATTACTTTCGATGCTATTATGTATGGAACTCGATTTCTTTTGCATGGCCAGCACGAGCACGTTGGCAGAAGTCTAGCTGAACCCAATTTTTGACGGTTTTCAAGCATAAATCGGCCGATACTGTTGGAATTTCACGTTCGATATTCGCACAAAGTTCATCAGTCATCACTGGCGTTTTAACAAGGACTTGACGTAGCGCCAGAGGATATATTCTACCGGCGTCAAATCGCTGAGCCATTTTGTGAGATAACACGTTCGTTATCAATAAATCGGCGCCGTCCTGTTGGAACCACATATTGTCCAAGTCCATATCATCCAATTCGGGCCAAAAATATTTGGTTATCATTGAG